>JANRMR010170197.1:0-12243 GCA_025434825.1 Bergia sp. 'catenularis' | reverse complement strand
TTTATGTTATTAGTTTATTCCCCTAATTTGTAATTATGTTGTTCCTTCATGGCGAAGCTAATAAAATAAAAAATAAATAAATAAAATGATGTCATGACGTTATTGATGATGTCGTCTTTCACGTATTCTTGTTTTTCTTAAAGCTTGTTTAATCCACTGACTCTACATCTATACACTGGGATAAATAATATAACATAATTGTTTAAAATAAGATAAAATCGGATTTGATTAAATTCAACCCAATGGTAATTGAATCTCTAGTAATTTGATTTGTTTTAATATTAATTTCTAATATCGGGTGATATTCATGGTTTGAACTTATGTGGGAAACAGCTGGTGAATCGAATGTTTACAAAAATTCAATTCGACGCAAAATCTCACAAAATAACCCTAAATGTCTCGGAATGATGAAGAAAAGACTTCAAGGAACAAAAACCTAACCTTAAAGGACGATATTACATTGCTTCAAAACTGCCTTTTGAGCAAACACCAAAAAAATAAACCTCTTGGATTCTATTTCCTAACTGATGTGATTAATTCAAGTTAGTGTAGAGCAGCACAGTTACGATTTCTTTTAGATAACATGAATAATTCCTCATCACCAATATATATTCAGAGAACAAGTTCGAAACTACTAGCTACACACAGCACATGTTTATACTGTTCAAAACTACAACTAATCACAGTGTAGCGTTTGAAAATCGAAGCGCTAGGGTCACGTACAAGGCCAACGGAAGTTATTTGAAGCGTTGACAGGAAGTTCAAATATCAGCCTAATGTATGCTCAAACGAATCTATTACCTGGAGAAAAACAGTTTAACCTGTCACATTTATCTTTTGAAATCTGTCAGTGATAAAGCCGGTGTGATCTTTGTTCTATTTATTAGAAGTAACGGTGCACAAGTTCTAAACTGTTAACAACAAACAGCAAATATATATTAATATACTGTTCAAAGTTAAAGTTAATCAAAGAGTAAACGTGTTCCATCTTAAAACTGCAACCAGGCTCATTTGTGTTAATGAGGAAAATGCAGAAAAAAGACCTGCCCTTGTTCTTTCTCTTTCTATTCCCCAGTTCTCGCGTAAATGGGCCTTCTCACAGTCTATGACTGATTATGTTCTTTGTTTTAACAATTTTCTTTCATGTCAAAGTAATACATGAGCCTATTATTTCCCGTGCAGGGGTTTATCTGTACTGTTCTGTTTCTAAACAAATAAAACAATGTTCACACCGGCTTTAGCTTCGACAAAAATTTCAAAAGATAAAAATCATTGTGAAAATGAGTTTTCTCAGGTAAGGCAAAATGTAATGTGTTATGTAAAATTAGGAACAAAAGTCAAAACCCGTTGCAACGCAATCCAAATGGGAGAGCGAATGTGATTTAAGGCATTTAGAAGTAAGATGGAAAACAATTTATTACAAAAGCTTTCAGTTCTCAAAAGCACCAAGTTAAGAAATTTCCAATTTTAAATTATTACATGGAAGGATTGCGGCAAATACGTACTTACAAAAGATTGGAATCAAAGGCTTTAACTCCTGTTCCTTCTGCGACAAAAAAATGTAATATATTGTTTTGGTTTGAGCATAATTTTGAATGTTTTCATAGCGAACGATGAAATTAGGCTGATGTTTGAACTTCCTGTCAACGTTTCAAATAACTGCCATTGGTCTTTTACGTGACCTCGGTACAGTCTTTTCCCAAGTTCCACACCCAATGAGGTCAGAGCAGTCCTACGTGCCGACTATAGAGATAATTACATATGCAAAAAGCTTTAAAAATATAACTTGCGACATAGTCATAGAGAGGAAGGTATTGCGTGAGTTGAAAACGATCAAACCGTCTGGTTGGAAATAAAAACCTTTGCTTAGCTAAGGTTTAATCTTGAACGCACCATGCATACAGCTCGATGGAAGAAGTTTTGAAGTCGTGACATGGGAAAACTGTGATTCGCGATTCGTGTTCGTCCAACTCAGTTTCAAAGCAGAGGTCAGTGTTAAATATTTCGTATGATTATTTTATTTATTTAGATCCTTTTTTAAAGGTAAGTGAAATTGCAGAGAATTTCAAGAATGTAACATAAATTATCATTCTCTAACAAGAACAAAATACATGTAATCGGTTATGAAGATAACAACTTCAACGTCCCTCGTCGTCCGATATGGTTAAACAAAAGTTTTCGATTTATTTCAGGAACACGAACACTCACCTAGTAATATTTACGGGTCTTATTAATATTATGCTGATGATCATCATTATTTTCTATTACGGTAGAAGGGAGATATAATAACAAAGTATGTATGTATACGTATGCATGCTCGTGAAACTTCTGAGCAATGGTTTCAAAATTGATGCCATTCTTGTTGAGCATATTGTAACACATTTGGAGCTGGTAGCTTTAGAGACTTTCTAATACATTGTTAAAAACTTTCTGATTAAGGCTATGAGAAAAAAACGATATTAAATGGTATCAATTGGTAGGCGAAAAGCAACGCTTGAATAAACTTTGTTGCTTTTATTGCTGTTTGTAACTGCTACACCAACACGAGTAAATAGTTTTGCAAATAGAAAAGAGTGCGAGTCTTAATAGGCGCCACTACACCTACTTCTTTATTGTTGATATACTGAGCTTTGCAATTACGTGACCGTGTCAAACCACACTCTTTCGTTGCGGTCAGATATTAACCAGTTCTGAGCGCTTGCCTAAGATATTTTTATTTACAGCTTTTATGATTCCCCTTCGTTTTGTAAGTCAAATAGAGTTGCTTAAAATACATACATCTCCTCATTAATTAAAGTTAAAGAACAATCCTCCTGCAACCGTAGATCGAACAGTGAACTTTTTTGGCAGTCCCTTCTGATCGGTTCATGACAACTCTCGGAGCCCGCTCATTTACAGCAGCTGCACCTAAAGAATGGAACTCACTCCCCTCAGACATCCGAAGTACAATCTCTTCTGACTCTTTTAAAGTAAAACTAAAGACTTTCCTTTTCCTAAATTTAATTTACAGCACTTCGATGCGCATTTTGCGAAGCCTCAATGCGCTTACAATTGAAAATAGAATCTGCTTTTGGCCTGAAAGCTTACAATATTACTAGTTTATACAAGTACATTTAGAGGACATTAGCTGTGGTTACACTGACTGTGTTTCCCGTGGTAAAGTCGGAATTTTCCCGAGGGAAGTCTATGGTTTCTGTGTAACCGATCTTCCCAAGGTAAAAATTGCCTTGGGAAGTAACTATGGATACGTCAAAGAGAACAAAATATTTTCCCATGACATTTCCCGAGCAAAATAGTGCGGTTTATCTTGTGGTTTATCTTACCCAAGGGGGCTCCGCCAATCATGAAACAGTCGACAGGAAACACCATGCGGCGCTGAAATTGCGCCATTCGAAGTGAACAACGCGAGCATGGCGAACTTCCGAGCTTCTCTGTGAGTATTTTGTCCGTTTCTCATCAAAGATTAGGCCATTTTTGTGTTTGATTTTCCTGTTTGAGCTACTACTAATTCGATTCTGTAACATGAAATTTTTTATTTTCTTTCTCAGCCCATACGAACCTAAAGATCAAGAGCCGAGATTTAATCCCGGATATTTTTTGAATTGACCGCGTAAAACAACTGGGTCAAATGTTACCACGGGTAAACATTTGCAGTGTAACCGAAAACTGTCAAACGACCGGAAACCCAAGCCGAACCCAACCCAAGGCAAATTCCCCACGGGAAACCTCTTAGACCGAGCTAGTGTAACCACAGCTATTACACGGGCGCGCGGAGATACGGATTTTATTTTCGAGTGTTGACAATATCTCTCACGATCGAGTGAGCAAAGCGAACGAGTGAGAGATGTTTTCAACACGAGAAGATAATATTCGTATCTCCAAGCGGCCATGTAATGTTCTGTTCATTACATTAATATATGTAGTTTTTTAGCGTCTTTTCCCCGATCCGTGATATATCACATTTCTTGCCCGTTTGTGGTCCCCCCTCAACTCGAAGATTTTGTGGAACGTGAATTCCAGTTTGGACATCCGTTTATATTCAGCTCGCGTTAGAATGAAAGCGCGCTCAACCTGTTTGTACACGTTTAATAACGATTCTCGCTCCATGAAGTCATCAAACAAGCCTTATTTCTTTCTTAAGAAACCGGCTGCGTAAGATTTCATTGTCCCGGCTTAGGTTCTCCAGCCTCGGGATAGTCACTGGGCTCATACATACATTTATACATACATACATACATACATACATACATACATACATACATACATACATACATACATACATACATGCATACATACGTACGTACATTCATACATACACACATACCTACCTACCTACCTACCTACCTACCTACCTCCATACATACATACATACATACATAAAAACATACATATACATAAATTTGCAGGTGCTCCCCGCGGGGCTTTTCAGCTACCTGCTCACAGCAAGTATATGGTTCAGTGGTTGAGGGTCTTAGCCAGACCGCTATTAGTGGCTCACAATAGTTTCTGTCTGAGACATTAAGTTGCGCCCTCAGTTAACAGACCACGGCACCGGGATTACCCTACTCTTTTCGAGAAGTGCGTGGGTTCTTTTAAGTCCCCCGATAGATGGTTAGACGGCTTAACGTCCCTGTCCACGGACGGTGTGGCGAAAGAAGGTAGCACAAAGTTCAACTCTCGACTAGGCCAGGGATTGAACCCGGGACCTTCTGATTGGCAGTCAGAAATCTCACAAACTCTGCTAACCTCGCATACACATCTCACCCTCACTGTTGGGCTCATCTCCATAGTGCTTGCAAGACGGGATTCTTCATAAAGGTCATCAAGAAGATCTTGGATTTCTGTGTCAGCTATTTCCCTTTGGACTCCATAAGGTTCTTCACTCTGCGTTTGGATCTCTTTTATCCATTCTAAGAAATCTCGTAATCCCTCGCGAGTCATCACAAGACCCTTACATTCCCTAGGTTTTTCTCCCGCTTTTCTCTCTTCTGGTACTCAGTGGCCATTGCCTTTTTGAGGTCATCGTTTTCCTTGAGCTTTGATATATTTCGAAGCCCGAGTTGTTCAGCTTCAGCTCGTAGCTCTTTGATTGTTAACATGCTGTGGCGTAGCTCGTCCTTTCTGCCATATCCTATTGGAACCTTTTTCTCTAAATCGATGATCTGCCCCGAGGACATGTTACAACTCAGTGTTTTTCGCATGTCTCATCAACTTCCCGTGTTTTATGAAATGAGTACACTACGACTGGATGTTTAACTCACTTGTATGCATTCCCGTGTTTTAGTTTGTAAACAACACGTGCCATAAATTATTTACAATCGTTGTTCACGTGGTAACAATAGAATGCATTCCAGAGTTCCCTAACAACTTCGAACTAGACATCGCGGTTGTTAAGGAACTCTGGAATGTTTTGACGTCACACTGTAATAAAGTCATGCCTCATTCTTATTCTCCTGAAAACCTGTCAATTCCTTGCGTGGAGCCGTCACAATTGTCTTTCTCTGTCTTGCTTCATTGAATCTGCCTTATTTCGCGATTAATAGAATGCGTACGGTAATCTATAAACCTGCACATCAATATATGAAAGAATATTAACATTTTTCCAAGCAATGACTCGCAATATATTTATCGTAGTATATCGTACTTAAGCATGACGTTATGCCCAATTTAGTCTCGCATAAACAGGCATGTTCAGGCAGGTATTTGCATATTGTTGAGACAGTCACGCAAGAATTTCCTTAGCGCGTACGCGAAAGAGTTTTGACGTAAGGTGGGGTTTGGTAATGGCGAAATTTGAAGTTCGACCGCGCATTCCTCGTTCGGAAATTTTTTTCCTACGCGAAATTTTCCACCAACATATTCGCGTACGTGAAATTTTTTTCTCGTACGAAAATTATTGAGGTGGAGTTTTTTTTTGTACAGTGGAGATGTGCCCCTAGTATACCACTCCTTCGCTACAGTTTTTTCAACGCCAAATGAGGTCAATCTAGTCCTACGTGCCGACTATAGTGATATTTGCATATGCAAAAAACCTTAAAAATATATTTTAACTTGCGACATAGAGAGGAAGTTGTTGCGTAAGTTGGGAAAACGATCCGAGAACGTTCGGTTGCGAATAAAAACCTTTGCTTAGCTAAGGCACCACGCATACAGCTTGATCGAAGAAGCTTTGATTTGTAATTTGTGATCGTCCAACTCAGTTTCAAAGCAGAGGTCAGTGGTTAAATATTTTGTATGATAATTTTATTTAGATAGATCTTTTTCTAAAAGTAAGTGAAATTGTAGAGATTCTTAAAAAAAATATATAGTATCAAGAACGTAATATGAAATATCATTCTAGAACAAAATACATGTAATTGGATTTATTGACCAAAAAAGAAAACAACTCAGTTCAACGTCGCTCGTCGTCCAATATGGTTAAAAAAAGGCTTTCCGATTTATTTCAAGAACACGAACACTCACCTAGTAACGAATGCATGCTCGTGAAACTTCTGAGAAATGGATTCAAAATTGATGCCATTCTTGTTGAGCATATTGTAACACATTTGGAGCTGGTAGCTTTGAAGACTTCTTCGTTGCTCCAATTAACTTTCTGATTAAGACTATGAGAAACAACGTTATTAAAGTATTATCGATTGACAGACGAAAAGTTGTTTTTATTGCTATATAAAATTGCTTCTAATACATAAAACAAAGATCACACCGGCTTTATCTTTGCCACATTTCAAAAGATAAATGTGACGAGTTAAAATTGTTAATAGATTGTTTTCGTTTGACCAGTCATTAGGCCGCTTCAAATAACTTCCGTTGGCTTTGTATGTGACCCTGGCGCTTCGAGTAACCTTTTTCAAACTCCACACTGTGGTTAGATTTAACGTTTGAACAGTGTAAACATATGCTGTATGTAGCTGGCAGTTTAGAAAGTCTTCACTGAATATATTGGTGATGAGGAATTATTCACGTTGTCAAAAGAGAATCGTAAGTGCACTGCTCTACACGTTTTTCGTTTATTAAATCACACAAATGGCCGCAGAGTGGAAACGGCTGTTTGTTTTAATTGTTTGCTTGAAAGGCAGTTTTGGAAGAAATATTAAGTTGTTTATATTGGATTAAGGGGGGGGGCTGTTGAAATCTTTTTCTCGTGATTCTGGGTGAAAGTACATGTTTTAGACACATTTAGAGCCTTTTTGTGAGCTTTTGCGTGGAGTTAAAATTTTATTGAGGAAGTTCAAGTATCGGCCAATGTTAGTCTCCCTTGGAACCGTTTTCTTTCTGCTCGTCACCAGTGGGGAGTTTGAAGGAAGCACTGGTGACGAAACGAAAGAACGGCTGTGGGGGAGACCAGCCTAATGTTTGCTCAAACGAAAACTTTTGTCTTAGCAGGGAAAACTAATTTCAACTAGTGATATTTACCTTTTGAAATATGTCAAAGCCGGTGTGACCATCCCTTTTCTGGCGCACAAAATCGAAACTGTTAACAAAAAACTGCATAAGTTTATGCTGTTCAAAAGTAAAACTGTAAAAGTTTGGAAAAGATACTCGAAGCACCCAGTTCACGTCCAAGACCAATGGCAGTACTATCATTATTTGAAGCGTCGACAGGAAATTGAAATATCGGTCTCCTTTGCTACATTGTGAAGAAATCAAAATTATGCTTAAACAAAAACATTGTCTTACCTGGGAAAATCATTTTATCTAATCATATTCATCTCTTAAAATTTGTCCAGTTTGGGAATGGTTTTATTACCTAGGGAAGTGCCAGTGCGGTTTCGAAGATAAACACCTGCATGGGAACTGATAGCCGCATGAATAGAATCAATCAAACAACGCAACAAAGGATTAAGACGGACCAAGAAGAGTTGACAGAGTTTAGATTTTTATTACATGACAAAGCAACGTTGGTGTTTTATAAATGCTTTTTTGTCTTCATTGATCTCACACTAATTTTCTACCAAGGTTAAAATTAGTCTGAAATACCTATCAAACTATCGAGCTGTTTTCACCAACTAAACCTGGGTCCTTTAGGGTCCGTTTCGTGCAACCAATATTTCAGCAAGTATGGAAATTGTAAGGTATTCTAATATTTCCGCTCTCACGCTCACTGAGCACGATGTCTAGCAAGAAAACAAAGACAATTTGCGGTCAAGTGTTAAATCATCTTTTAACGTTACTATAACACTGTTTAAACAAGATCATTATGTTTTAAAACAAAAACAAATGAATAAGGAAAAAATATGTTGCATAGCTATTAAACACCAGAGTAGCTTTCCAATGTCCAGAATTAATTTTCAAATCGCACTCAACAGAAAGAAACTGCTTCTTTAGCATGTTTGATTCCTGTAAATTCGCACCAAATATTGACACAAAGCCTATAAACCGAGTGGGGCGTGGCCATGGCCTAAAAGCCACCCCTTCTCCTGATCCAATACAAATTTTTATTGCTAGTGTGACCGCAGCCTTAGTTAGCATAATTTGCAACATTTGTGAACATTAGTTAATCAAGTAATCAACTAACTAACTAACTAAACCACTAAAAAACTAGCTAAAAAAACAAGCAAACAAACAAACAAACAGCAAAATAAAAAATAAAAAAACCCCTAAAATCTGCATTATTCACTTTGCATTTTTAAATGAGAGAATGACTATTTGGTTAGTTTGGCATACTTCTAGCTAGGTACATTATTATGTCATTTGTAATTACACCTATTTGTTTTGTCGCATCCACGTCGACGTTATGTCCTAATATATCCCTTATAACTTCCTAATAAAACTATAATTATATACGAGCGTGGTACTCACAGCTGGTAACTATCATGCTTGGAAATCTAATTAAACCTCGTGAAATCTTAACCTATGTGAATAACTAGGTAAGTGAATGAAAAAAATTGTACGTTAGTAAGTAATTAAGTAAGTAAGCTATTGAGTATTATGTATATATGTTGTCTATATATGTATGACGTAAAGCTAGTTTTACATTTTTGCCTTGTCAATGAGATAATCAAGAAAAGGTTTGATAGACATAATTTGCTATTAAAAACGTACTTGTTATCTTTGTAACAGGAATATTTAAAGTCTACAAATCATATCAGCAAGACAACAGTTTGGAAATGTTTAGCTACAGGATCATCATTTTTATTGCTATTGCTGTGCATACGCGAGGTCAGAATACGACAACAGTTGGTGAGTATCATGTTTGGAAATCTAAGTAAATCTAGTTAACGATTTAAGTTTTGAATTATGTAGATAGCTAGGTAAGGAAGCAAGTCAACCAGTAAACTAATCATCTGTTATTTTATTTGCTGATAAAGATTTTTCAAATTGACACTGTGAGCAAAGCGTGTTTGGCTGCGTTTTTAAGTAGCCTATTTGATGTATTATATGAAAGCTATACCATATAGCTGTGGATAACCGGATTGCATCCATCAAGAGTTCTGCTCATTGTCTGCTTTTCAACTATTGTTTGGGACATGCCATGGTGCGCACAATCCATTTTTAAAAAATTTGAAGTGAACTTGTTTTTTGAGCATTCATCAAAAGCAGTTTGGTATGACCTTAACACAGATCCCAAAACTTTGGAGCCGTATATCCAAATCGGCTTCAGTAACGTATCAATACGTTTCAATTGAAATTCCACCGAATTGTTTTCGCTCTTTGTTAATAAATTGTTGATGCATCCTAAAACGTTTGCTCTTCCTTACTAAGGCTACCCCTGGTAAGATTTTAAGGGAAGAAGTGAGAACTAGCCGTAAGTCGGTTCAGCTTGAGATTCGGTTAATTTTTCTTGCCAATGAAAAAAATCTTGTTTCGTATCAGCTGCCCTCTTTTGTTACAAAGTATAAATGAAGGTTTTTTGGCATTAATTTTCAATTTTCGTATTAAGTAAGTAACTAAGTAAGTAAGTACTGAAGTAAAAAAAGTATATTAATAGGTAAGTAAGTAAGTAAGTAACTAGACGTAAACATAAATTCCTTTTTTCACCAATTACTACACGCGTTGCTTATGTTCTTACTATTCGCACAGTTTTAAACATAGCGAAGTTTCATCAATAGAAGAGCAGAAAAAAAATAAAATAGTTCAAAAACGTAAGACAAAATAAGACAACACACGACAAGTGTACTCGTTCACTGTCTCACTCAGTGTCGTTTCGAAAACCAAGTTCATCTTGACGCTTTCCTGTCTCATATCCTCTTCAAAACAAACCTTGCAATATACCACAGTACTTCCTGCTAGCGAAACACTGAAAATTTGATGCAGGAGAAGCCTTAGCATGGCAAACACATGTAATTAGTGTCTTCAAGTTGAAAAAGGACGAGCAAACTTTCAGGTTTCAGGTTTCATAATCCGCTATTTTGTTTGAATAAGTGGGTTTTTGGGCAAGAAATTTGCAATTACCATGAAGATTTGTGAGTAAAATACAATTCATATAACTATATATAGTGTATACATTAGATTCGGCACATGCAAAGTCCGACGTTTGAATCGGAGTCGAACTTTTGCCATTCTATTCGACTGGGGCAATCGAATAGAACGGCAAGGTCAACCCAAATAAAAAAAACTGTCGAACTCAATTGGTTCAAACGCCGAATTTTACATGCACCTAAAACTGGTATTAGGTTCGGCACATGTGAAGTTCGACGTTTGAACTGGTCCTCACTCGATCTGCCCTTTTGGTTATTTTAGCTGGTAAAGGTAATTTGTTTTTGTTTAATTATTAAAAAATCCCTTTTTTGTAAACTTCATATAATGTACCGAAATAAATTGTTGCTGTTATTGCCTCTACCACCATTGACAAATCACACAATAAATTGGATTATTGCTCAACTTTGTCCAATAGTTTTTAGTTACTACTAGATGTAATGCGTATATGTTGAATCAAGGATGGTGTCGTAATTAGAATAATGAATATTATGGACTAACCGCTTTGTATTTATAAATCTTGGTTACAGATGATGTTATCGTACACTATAAGAACGATACATTCAGCTTGAACACGTTGGTTCTCAGACTGAACAAAACAGTCAACTATAGAGATTCAAAAATTTGTACACAAGATTCCTCGTGCGAAAGACGTTGTGGTCTTCGAGACAGATCATTTGAGCAAAAATGTTATTGCGACAACGAGTGTAAACACTACGGAGACTGCTGCTATGATTACTATCTCAGGTAAATGATTTTTCAGTTAGGTTTATTTGCAACAATAATCCTCCAAATCAGTTCTGCTTTGTAGTTGGAAGATCTTAACGAAACTTCAAAATTTACTTCTTGAGGAGTAACTTGGTTCGAGAGCCATGCAGGTTGTATTTTCGGTCCGGCCTAAACAAGCCCTCGATGTACACAAAATGGCTGTAAACTCTTGTATATCGGTCGATAAATAGAAACAGCAAAATGTTTGAGGAAAACAACACAGCCACAATAGTATTCTCATGAGCATGACGTTATATGAGTTCAACATCATTTATATAAGTATTAACATCGACCAAGCGAAATTGTCCGTAACACATTGATAAGTCATTTCTGACCTTCGGTCATCCATGACGTAAAATCGCCAATAAAAATATTGAGGGGGGTGTTAAGAAGCACAAGAACGTTGCTTCCTCCTGTTGAGAGGGAAGTTTTTTTCTGAATGGTCTTTGTTCTCTTGTATTTTCTGCCAGTATTGCCGAAACAAAATGAATATCTTTAATGACAATCGCCTGTGAAAATTCGTTATTCATAACATTTCCAAATAAAAAGCCTGATAAACTACTGTGGTACAAAAACTAAAGTGAAGTATTGAATAACTTGAAAGTTGTCTGCAGCTTCCTCAGAAAATTTTTTTCAACATTTGCATCTCAGCTGCACCACTAGACTTGCCACAAGTCGACTCACAAGTCACGCGAGACGAATTTTCCAAGGAAAGACTAATGAAAGCGAGCACCGAAGGTGCGAGCGAGCCTCGAAGCAACGAGCGGAGCGAGGTGCAAGAGGCGAATCGACTTGTATCACTTGCAGGAAATCGCATCTAATTTGCATTTTGATGGCGCGAAAACATGACCACTTCCGCCGGATCGTATGTCAAAGTGAACGGAGCACAACACACGTGAGCTTGTTTTGTCGCGATATTAGTTTTTCGATGGAAGCGAGCGGTTTGCAGTCAAGTGACTCAACTCCAACCAAAACATGTTTTCCGGATTCATCTTTCTCCACAATAAAAACAAACTATTTGCATTCTATGTTTACAAAATATTTTAAAAGCTGATAATC
>JANRMR010169863.1:0-21719 GCA_025434825.1 Bergia sp. 'catenularis' | reverse complement strand
ACGGCTTCACAAGACGTGGAAACTTTCCCGCCGCCTATTGAGGGGGGCTGAAATACATTTGCTTAAAAACTCTTTATATATTTGAAAAAAGAGTGGTGGGGGGGAGGACGACTATAGTGCACTGTACAAACCAAAATATTTCATAAAGCACGACGGAAGAACATGCGAAAAGCAAAAAATGTATTAGATTTTAAATGCAATTAAACATTACAACGGGAAAAACATTTTATTAGTTATTACATGCATTATGAAGATGAACCGGTCCTTTCGTAACATATGCGAGCTTCAGCGACGCAAATTTACTGGCTAACCAAATATGGTTCAGAGTAGACCACGTTATTATGAAGACATTTGACACAAAAACCTGTTTTTCTTTGGGTAAACTTGCAGCAGCTCGAAAGATAAGACAAAACTCTTGTCAACTCCAACATTGTCATACAAGTGTCTAAAAACTACACTATTTTTTAAGAAAAGAACGTCTAAGCTCGTCAAATTAGATTTCGGGCATTACGGCTAATCGGCATTATTGTTCTAGATATTTCTGGATCTAAGCCTCAAATGTTCTTATGAGTGCTTTTGATAATTTTTAGAATTGTGTCTGTACACGTTCACTAAATGGCTGCATGTTCTCAATACCAGGGGAGGTACTCTCTTACATGAGCTATATAGATATGGCGCCAAAGGATAGCCGTTTTAAAACCGTATTTATCAATACACGTTTTATCATTTTATTAACTTTGTAAATTAGAATTTAATTACAATATACTTTAGGTTATCTTTATTTATCTATATTTATTCTTTATATATTCGTATACTGTAGATGTTGTAGATATCTTTTATGCATGTACATTTAAGGACGTCTATTTCTCTTTATTACCGTAATAAAGACTATTCTTCTTCTTCTTTTTCTTATTGTTGCTATTATTATTATTATTATTATTATTAAGGGTAGGTTTTTGAGCCGTCAGGGTTAACGCAGCGTGCCTCCGACACCCAAGACAAAATAATTGGGAGTATCCTCCCGTTTCAGGATATCTAACTCAGTTCGTAATAAGTATCCAAATGGTTGATATCGCCAGTTTTACACATATGAAATGTGAAACTGAGCTATTTTCTTCCGCTATATTTTATTAGCTGTTCTCTGTTCAATTTTCAAAATTCAATAAAATTATACGTTCTTTTTTCGTCTTAGTTTGCTCAAGGATTTTTCTTAGTATGTTCCTAATGTTCCTTATTTATTTGTATAGAAAAACAACTGTTAGTTTTGTGTGCCATATCTGTTAAGGTCGGCGGTCTAACCATTCGAAAAGAACTGATTCTGGCTAGTGCAAATGGAAAGGTCAAGGCCAACAAACCTGACCAATCACAGACAAGTTGCGGGAACTCTCGAGGGCGCTCATCTCCGCCCGGCGACGAGACGTCATCCCAACTCTCTTGGGAAAAAACTAAAGTGCCGAAGAAAGCGCGCGCGCTTATTTTTTCCCGCCACAATTTGGTAAATTATCACCTCTGCGAATGATTTCAACCAATCACATGCCAGATCTCTCCAAGTTACTGTCATGATTTACAACGAAATCAATTCACTGTCTTGATTAGCAACGGAATCAGTACAGTACCCTAATATAACCTACGAAACACTTTGTTTGAAAAATTGAAGCTACAACAATTGGTAAAAACTCACGCCAAAACATGTCAGACGTTGCTGCTCTGTTCCCGCTCGCGGGAAATACAAGACATGCATTTGCACAAAGTCTTTGTTGCTCATTCTTTGAGATTTGGTTTCCTTTTTTGTTGGTCGGGGATGACAAACATGTGATCAAGCAGTTCTTTGCACGATTCTGGAAAACAAGAAGGCTCGTTTGGCCTCGCCATGGTATTTTCGCTAAAATGCAAACATTGGCTCGACCAAACTCGCCCTGATATTTCCCGAATCGTGCAAAAAACTGCTCGATTACATGATATTACCGCACTTTTGCCGACCGGAAGAGAGAACTGAGCGGCATGGCCAGTCTGGCTAGGACCACTTCCAGTAATTCGTGCGTTTTAAGTAAGAACTCTCTGGTCGGACTGGCCAGACTGGTTAGCTAGAGCCCATGGGCGGCAGACAACTAGTCGCAGATGATGCTTTTCTCTGTTAAGTAAACGAAATTAATTTGCTTATGAGACAGTAGTCTTCTGTCAAAGTGGTGCAGTCATCATAAAAACCACTGTGTAACATTTTAGGCAAGGCCGTAAAACCATGCATTCATGGCAGGACTGTTATTACAGTTAACGAGAGATATTCCGATTAAACTACAGCCCCTGTGGCTTGAATACAATTTTCCGGCAGGTAGTTGCAGGTATCACTCACTTCCGACAATTAATGTGGCTGACAACAGCACATATGTAGCACACTGTACAAACAAAAACTGGCAGGACTTTTCTTTATGCAAAGCGCGCCGAAACAAGGTGTAACAAGCCAACTGGTATCAGGTTTGAAAACCAACAATAATAATAATAATAATAATAATAATGTCTTTATTGATTTAGACAAAATACATATCTAAATTTACAACTGAGGATCTACATTACTAAAATCTAAAACTAGAAAGCAAACGAGGCTACAAATGTACTATTTCAACTCCAAGTTCATATTCAAAAGCTAGTCTGTTTTTAGAAACACTTTTATATCTTTCGGTATTGATAGTATGTTTAGTGTTGCTTGCTCTTCTAAGATTGTAGTTTGTGGTCTTTAACCTAGGGAGCAGTTCATATGGAGGGTGATCCAGATTATCTTTAATTCTATTAAAAAGCCCGATGCCAATTTTTTATCTCTGTGGGTTTAGATGTATACCTTCGCTGATAACATCTCTGTAGAAAGTTCTGTACAGTTGTTATTTCTGGTCCAGAGGAACCATATAGCGGAAGGCCATAGTAGCATAATTTAGGCATTATAATAGAATTGACAAGGCGATCAACTTCACCCTGGGTTGCACCTTCTTTTCTAAGACTTCTTAGTTGAGCGTTACAACTGTAAAAATAGGATGGATGTAAAATCCTTTTTTTAAGTTTTTATCCGTTGTTACGTGTATTATGAAGCCAGCGGTTAGATGAACCGGTTCTTTTTCAGTATATGTGATTTTACTACTATTTATTTTAAGCGTAAATTTAAAACTTGGCCTTTTCGCATAGCTTTTAGTAATCAAACCGGAGTTTAAAACTATACGTTACCTTTTTTGTTTTTCCATAATTTTATAATAAACATTAACAGAATTTAGCGATCTGAACTTTTATATATTTCCACCTACTTCTCAGACTTTATATTCTTAGCTGTTAAGCGTTATTGAATATCTAAAGGTCCGTGCACAGTTCGGCCAAACATTATTTTTATTTTTCACAAAGTCGCAGTAAATAGCTAACACGAATTAATTTTTAATTTTTGTTCAATTTTCTGCAGTGCAAATTTAGTGGCTAACCAAGGCTCCGAGTATATCATATTGTTGTATAAGATATTACGAGAACATTTGACACAAAAACCTAGGTTTAGGAAAACTTGTGGCACCTCGATAGATAGACTGAAACAAACTGTTTTTAACGCCATGTGCCGGGAAGTTGACTTATAGAAAAGTGCGAGTAGAATGAATTCGAAGGGTGATGCCACGAGGGAGCTTTAAATTAACTAAATTTGAATTTTGTTCGAGTCATGCACTCCTTTTGTGTTTTGTTTTATAAAAACCTTTCAGTATTCACATAACGCATATGGACGTAGTGAGGTTTTTAGAACAGCCTTGAATGCATACAGACACAATTCAGTCCGTTAAATATCAAGAACACTATCAGGCCAAATAAAATAATATCTCTTGTGCCGGTCACATAATCTTGAAAATTTGTGATCGGTCGCTCGGTATTATTATCATTTTATTTTATGTTAACATTTTATCGCCATCGTGACCAAATTTAAAAAAACAACAAAATTCAAATTTTATGCCACAGCAATTTGATCTGCAACCGGTCTTGTGTTGAGTTTTTGAAAAATTAAGGCAAAATGGCAATAAAAAGGTATAGGGTCGGAAATTAGGCTATAAAAAGTTAGGGTCGGCTTGGTGACCGTAACTATAGGTATAGATAGATGGAGAAGAAGAGAAGATAGATAGATATACTTTATTAAAATACGTTGCAGCCGTGTGTGGCTAAATTCTATCATTTTGTTTGGAAAAAATTTACGTCAAGAAGGTTTAGCCTCAATAAAAACAAACAGTGCACAGTGTAGCGTATCGATGCAAGATACGTTGGTTCGATATCTATTTCATAAAACAAAATCTGAGAAAGTGTCATTAAATGTCTTGGTTTGTTTTGTTGAGAGCTGTAAAGTAAATATCGCTTTAATCAAGATTTTCTTTGATGGTAGCTGGCTTTGCTTTTTTCACTCATGTGTTGAAAAATCTTGACATTGTGTTTTTAAAATTAAAATGATTCTACCATAGCTCAGACTAGTAAAAAGCATTGATGCATTGAGGAGTTCGGTAGATCAAACATTAAACCGCTTGTAGAAAACCGATTCCAGGTACAGATCTAGAGCTGACATAAGAGTGAGGGGAAAGCATCTGCTGAGAATTAGTGGATCTTTAAGATAAGACTCACAATCTTTAAATGACTTGAAATTGAAATGAAGTGATCGAAACGATCGTAATGACTGAAGATATAAAATTTAACTGATTAAATTGGTGAAGGTAATATGAAAAGTTATCTTGCCGGTGTTTACCAATCGAGTCACAGTCCATGCTGATCGGATTATTAAAAATTCTAAGTAAAATGAAATGAAATTAGAAATGGATCACGAGAGGTGCTACTGACTAATTTATTATTTAATTTATTTATTGTGTGTGGAGGGGTTATGATGGATAGATAGGCGGGGGGGGGGGTTGAGATAAAACGATAGCAAAAAACATGAAGTTTTGAAAGATCGACTCAACTTCACTTAAAGTTCTTAGCAAATTAAATCCGCTGATCAAACTTCCTTTTGCAAGTTTTACCATGTTTTAGCAAAACGTCACTTGTTAATTTACGACTGAAGTAAACCATTCAAGCTTCTAATTAAAATACTTACACATTATGATTCTCTAATATTTCCACAAAATTAACTTTACAACTAAAGCCAAAGGTACTCTAAAATATACATGAAATAATGTATTATAGTTTTTGTTTCATTATAATAGAAAACATATTCAATCTTAGGAATACGCAGTATTTTATCAGTATTATATCAGTGTACATTTAAACCCATTCAATCCCTTAGATTTAACGGATATAAATTTCTTCGTTCGGAGCGAGCTTAATATAAATGAAGTTATATTAGGAAAAAAAAATATGCAAGTTAAAGGAAAATTTGAATTTCATTTTAATTTTTCAATTAACAACACTTGCATGTCATTCGCAATTGACCTAAAGAACAACAACGACTCTACTATTTTGGCTCGTTTTCTCGGAGGTCTGTAGAAAAATAAAACGAAGATCAAAACATAGACATTCGTTATTGTAAAAAAAGAGTCTGTTTCAAAAATGATTCTTCTGGGGCTGATTTATGTATACCATGTGAGAACAAAAAGAGTTTAGGGTTTTCGAAATAAAAGGTGTAAAGCTTTAGCATACAAGCTTTTAAGTTATTTTTGGTCTGTCTTTATTTAAGTTCCCAATTGCACTCATAAAAACTGTAGTCTCCTCAAAAGCAACAAATAGTTACTCGTACTACTGAGTACCGAGGTGGTCACCTGCATTGTTGGTGGTCACAAATGCATACAAAAGTTGCTGATGCCGTCCTTGGATCCAAACTCGAAAGTTAAATAAAGGTCTTAACTTCAATTTGGTACTATGTAGCAAAACAAAAACAGCCGATCAGAAGTTAAAGATGAATAAAAAGAGAACTGAGCCAGTTATTTTTTTCTGAAATGCTCAGCATTCTCCAGACTTACATTATATATACACTTTAGTCACCTCTGTAGACTTTGTGTTCGTATCCAGATTCTTAGAATTACTAGAAGGTGTAGGAACCCAGAAAACGAATGAAAAATATGTATGTTAAAATTCTTATTACCTATGGACTGGGTGTGGCATGAATGTTTGACACTATGACAGCTGATCACATGACACTGCTCGTAATAATCTCTTTTTCATTTCGTTCACAAGAACACAGTTCTCTACCAGGATTGCTGGATTTCATTCCATTTTATGGCCATTTGCTGGTGTCTGAGCTCATTATAAATAACTGAGAAGGCTTAATCCTTTCCAACTTCGAAGAACCATTTATTGACAGTGTGAATATGACAGAAAATGTTTGAATGTTGGTTTCGCGTAATTCGTGGACGGGAGGGGCGCTGCAGCTTCCAAGCTGCATTCTCCATTTATGCAAGTTTCATTCAAAATTTTAAAATGTGTATGGATCAGTGGATTTCTGCTGGTAAAGATTGAAAACTTGTTTCCTGACCTAAAAAAAATTTAAATTGTTTTGAGGGGGACTTTCTCGCGGGAATATGTTCTCACGATCCAACGAGAAGATTTGAGTATCGTGACTAGCTGTTTCATTAAAGTTGTCTCTTATATAAGGATAAAAAGTTTGAGCTGGCGTTTTTCAACTTATCGAAAATCAACTAAATATTAAGAAAGGAAAAGAGTTATTTTTACTTTTGCTTTGGATTTAAAATGAAATCTGAGAAGATATAAGTGCATAGATAATCACGATTATACTGCACTTTGTGTTTGAAAACATTTTGTGTCAAGAGGCAAGTTGTCAATCTGTTGACTTTTCCAAGGGTGATCTCCTAATTCCTGTTCAGGCAGCATAAGAAATCATAGTTTTAAGGGTCTTTTGTTCATTCACTAGTTCTTTATCTACCTTGATTACACTTGAAAACAACCAACCTATGTAACTACGATAAGTGAAATCCGTCAATAAAATCTAATTTTAATGAGAGCCCTTCTGCCTGTGGCCATTAGTACAAAACATTTGAAGTCGTGATTTGGTAAGTAAATATGTGCTTATTATCATTTTATAAATTATTTTACTTTATCTACATCAAAACTTAAGAAGATGTGTTAACTTAGTACTTAAGAGAAGTGCATTTTAAAACATTAAAATTTGGCATGATGTCAGAAAAATGATTATTCTTTTAGCATTCGTAATATGAAAAGCACTCAGCTCTGTTAACTGTACATCTATTGTACAATTTTGCGTTAGCAAAATTGTTTAGAAGAGTGTTCAGACCTTTTTGCCAATGACAATTTTAAAATAATATATAGATGAAAAGAATGGTCCTTTCTGAAAATTGCTCTTTTCTATCACGACAAAAGTAAAAAAACTCTCACCAGTTCTTCAATGGAACGATGAAATTGAGTGTTTTTAAGAGGCAGAGCTTGAAGAAAACAGGTGCGACCGGCAAGTTGCAAAATTTTTTTAAAAATGAATATTTGTTTGGTATTATAGAAAGCCAATTGTTTGCTTGAAATACGATCTTTTCATCTATTAACAATCGTTCTATTTTCTTAGCATCACGAAGAACAGGTTTTGAAAATCGACTACAATCTGCTTAAAGTTCTTGCCAAATTAAGGCTGCTTATGTGTCTATTCCCTGTTGCAAGTTTTACTGAATTTCAAGAATATTGTGTTTGAAAACATCACCTATCGAATAACGACTGAATCAGACTGTTCAAGCATTCTACTTTTAAAAACTATTTACAGATTACGATTCTCTAAACAAAACTAATAACTCTACAACCAAAGCCAAATGTACTCTAAAATGTACGTGAAATAAAATATTAGTTTTTGTTTCACTGTAAGAAAAACAGTCCTGTGGTACACAATATGCCAGTGTGCATTCATTTCCCTAGCTTTATTAGGCCCGGACGGCGTGAAGTTTGTAGGAAATAAATTTCTTCGTTCGGAGTCGAGACTGTATTCAGTGGAGATAATTTGTTGTTAATCTGTAAAATAATGCCTGATGCTCGTGCAACATCGCCTGATGGCTACTCCGAATGTGGATATACAAAGGCAACTAGTGACACTTGTACATCTTTTAAGAAAACCCAAAATTACTGCATCCAATCCTCAAAATAATTAAGAACATCCAGACTCAGCCCCCAAATTATACGTTCTTATTAAAAAAAAAAGAGTGTAACATAAATAAAACTGTGAAAAACAGGGAAGGAAGATTTTCATTTTAACAATCAACTGCGTTTTATCGGCGTTTCTAAAAATTCTCAGGTTGCAATGAGCAAAAATATCGACAACTTTAATTTGTTAAGGAAATTACGTTTCAGATAGTTCAATTTCAGAGCAAAACATTTAAGGGTGATTTGCAAGAGCATCTGTGATCGAGACACCTCTCTATTCGCGAGCGGTAATCACATACCTAACAAAAACTAGAACGGGTCTCTAAACTGCTTGACTTACCTTCAACTGTCAGGGCAATTTCTCTCTGCGTGAAACTGAAAACAGTGGAAAGGTGAAGCTCATTTATATAACACAGAATAATTATTAAAGCAATTATATCGACGTATAAGCATCGTCTGTTTGCGATAGTTAGCTATGAAAGCCGGTAAATGTCAAACTCAAAATGTATGCGGTCTCACACTCGGTCTGATTAGACGGCCATCAAGGCGCCAAACGCCGGCATATTTTGTCATATTTAAAATAACGATCGTTTGCGCTGTGCGTGGGTTGTGTAAAGTGATTAATCAATTACTCACATACAAGCTATGACAACCATATTGTCCACACCCACTCAGCTGCTGTTTTCTTTGCATTTTGTTTCACGGACAGAAATTGTACAAAGCAAAGAAAAATTTACGAACGCCCTGCGGAGTCAACCGCATGCAACCAATGTTTTGACTTAGACGTTAATGGTTATCGGCTGATGGAGTAATTTACTGACCTAGTTATATGCAGGACCGCAGATGTTACTTTATACCGCAATTAACAGAAACGAACGATAAACAAAGGAATTTCCATCAAGTTTTTATCTCAAAAACATATATAGACGGAAACATTACAACCAAGGGTCTGGAGTTTACCTTTCCTAAAAGACAAATAGTCATGATTTAACAGTGTTTCCAAGCTAACAAGAGCATCAGTCACTTAATGGAGACAACTGCCTCGCTAAAAAATTCTCATTCACTCAATTTGTTTTAAAATTTGGATTGCTGTCTCAGTCATACGATAACAAATCACTCAGTTTCTCGGGTTTTTCTCGGTTAATTTTACCAATTTAGGGTCTCACTATGGGTTCGCCATAAACGCGCCTACGTAGATAAAAGAAAATATGATGATAAATTACATATTTACTCCCATTATAACTAATGCACTAAAGACGGAAACATCTGTACCAAAGTAAATATGTGTAGATAAGTTTCGTCTTTGTATATGGTTCTTCGACAGAAAAACGCTTTTGCTCTCTCTCAAAATTTAGCATTACCTTAGTCTTTATTGGCAAGAAATCGATAATTTTGTTCACTGAGGTAAAAAACGATTTAGATTGACCGTGCTTTAAGTTTGATTTTCCAGTGTGCTTCCATCTTGAAAAAAGACGTATAAACGAAAAGGAATTGAAAAGAAGGGAAGTGAAAGAAAAAGAAAAGAGCAGAGGGAAGAGTAGGCAAGGATAGGAAAGTGAAGGACGTAATTGGGAAAGTAGGGGAGAAAAGAGAAGTAAAGTGAAAAGAAGGGAAAGAAAAGCGAGTGAAATGAAGGGAAGTGAAAGAAAGTAAAGGGAATGAAAAGAAAATAAGGGAAAAAGGAAGTGAAGGAATAAGTTATTACCAGAAATGTTATTAATCAGACACTGTCAGATTGCAAGTCCATGTAATGGGACACCTTTAATCGTACAGTTGAATGAACCAATCACAAGCGGAGTTCCTGGCTCTCTGACCAATCAGAAACACGAAAATAACCAATGATTAGCAAAAACTACCTAGATGAAATCAATGGAAAATTTTACTTCCTATACAGCAACAGTTCGTTATATATATATAATGTACCACAACTCAAATAGGTTTTGTATCCAATGGAAATGCTACAATCCTTTGAAGTACAACAGAAAAATGGCCTGTACAGTTTAAACAGTTCAGTTAATGCTAATTTATGGCATTTTCCTCTTGATGAATCGTTGTCGTTGTTGTTAGTTTGACTGGATTGTTGTCGTTGACGTTGTTACGACTGTAATTGTTGGATCGTTGTCATTGTTGTTGTTACGACTATAATTGTCGGATCGTTGCCGTTGTCGTTGTCACGACTGTAATTGATGGATCGTTGTCAATGTTGTTATATATGGCTGTAATTGTTGGATCGTTGTCATTGTTATTACCGCTGTAAATGTTTGATTCGGTTGTCATTATCGTTATTACGACTGAAATTGTTGGATGATTGTCGTTGTTACAACTGTGGGTATTTGATGAATCGTTGTTATTGTCGTTAATACAAGTGCATGAAAAATCATTATTAATACAGCTGCATGATAAATTATTATTTTTGTCGTTATTTCAAGTGGATTTAATTATTTGATCGTTGTCATTATTGTTGTTACTGCTGCAATTTTTGGATAGTTGTAAATTGTCTTTTATACATGTACGACTGCGTGTAATTGTTGAATCGTTTTCATTGTCATTATTTAAAGAGGTGATCAAGTAGAACTTCGTGCAATTTGGGAAAAATTCACGCGTTTTTTGTCAAATTTGAACTTGCTTGCCGTAGCCTTTAGGCAGGGGCAATCCTTCATTTTTGACAAAACACAAGTGAATTTTCCCAAATTGTACAACATTCTATTCAATTGCTTACTAATAACACAGAAGACAAATTAATATTATTGAAACATTTACATCAGATTAAAAGTAACTGTAAGAATAAAGCAAGAGGAAATAGAGTTGCAAGTGGCGTGCATTTTAACGATTCGGGAACAACGCGAGGTAAAACAAACTCAAATTGTGAGAAACGAATTTAAATAAAATTACATATTTGATTTGGTGTTAAATTCTTACAATTAACAATCAGTGCAATGTTATTCCAAACGACAAAACCACTTTCATGCTCATGCAAAACAAATGAGATGAGAATTTTCAGTAGTTGATTTTGACATCTAGATTATGAGGCAGTCATCCTTTTCAAAATCCAAAACAAGGTTCAAGACTTGTTGCTTAGTGAAGCGGCGTTTCCAGATTATAATTGTCTCAAAGACAAAACACTTTTAAAAAGGGATTTGTAAACGAATATTTCGCCAAAGTGTCACTTCATACCGTCAAGTCCTTTTGGAGCTGAGTTACATCTGAGATAAACAGTCTGGTAGAGCTGGATTGATTTGCCAGACTCACTTCTGTTCAACTGTCAACTAGAAGTTGTCAAAATTCAAAACTGAAGCAACTTTGAAAAAATTCATACTGTGCATCAGTGGGGATCTGCTTGAACTTGCGTTTCCATTCAGCTATTCCACTCTACTGTCGATTACAAAGATATTACAAAGATACTACAAATATATTATGTTGTTCTTCTTCGTTCCCGGAATCGCACAGGTCTAATTCATGGCTTGGCCGTTGGCATTCAAAATTTTGGTATGTGACCGGTTCCTAGCTTCATGAGAGTGCATGGTTTTCCTGAGGGAATGAATTACAAACTTTCTTGCTTCCAGCGCTGTAGCTTTATCTTTTTCATGTGCTCCATTTTAAAGTTTTCAATGTTTTCGTCTTGGTTGCATGTGGATTATGTCCACGTTTAAAAATAACCTTTTCCAAATTTGTGGTGCTCTTTGCAGTGTCCTTTTTCATTGAAGCTTTTTTTGCAATTGCAGTTTTTCTCCCGACGTTTTGGAAATCTAAAAAATGAAGTCTGTTTGTTTCACAGGCTGCTCTCTGTAGAAAATTGCACGAGCCCGTACGCTATACTTGTTGCTCTGGTAATTTTGTAAATTCCCATGTGAAATTTCAAACTAGAACGCAATTATTAATAAACTTGGGTCTCAAGTATTAATTTGGCTTTTTTTGTTATTACGTCTATAGTTGATGAGTTGTTGTCATTGTCGTTATTACGTTTGCAACTGGTTGAAGTCACTGTCCTTCTCGTTATTTCCACTGTAGATATCGAGATCATTGTTGTTGTCCCCAATCACCATTGCAATTATTGAGATCGCTGTCAGTGTCGTCAATTATCACTGTAATTGTTGAGGTGGCTGTCATTGTCCTTAGTTACCACTGTAATTGTTGGGATCATTGTCGTGATTGTCATTGTAATTGTTAAGATCGTTGTCAATGTTATTGTCGTCAACTACCACTGTAATTTTTGGAATATCTCTCTTTGTCAGTGTCGTCAATTACCACTGTAATTGTTGGGACCGTTGTTGTGATTGTCCTGTAATTGTTAAGGTCGTTGTCAATGTTATTGTCGTCAACTACCACTGTAATTTTTGGAATATCTCTCTTTGTCAGTGTCGTCAATTACCACTGTAATTGTTGGGACCGTTGTTGTGATTGTCCTGTAATTGTTAAGGTCGTTGTCAATGTTATTGTCGTCAACTACCACTGTAACTGTTGGGATATTTGTCTTTGACAATGTCGTCAATTATCACTGTAATTGTTCAGGTGGCTGATATTGTCTTTAGTTACCACCGTAATTGTTGGGATTGTTGTCGTTGCCATTGTCGTCTTTGCCACTTTATTGTTGAGGTTGTTGTTTCGCTGCTTCTAAAACTGGAGCACTCGTCTCCATTCGCCGACAAGTGTATGTTCATTTTATCTGTTTTAGTCAATGTAGCACATAATACAATATAATTACTAACTGAATGAATTAGTAGAGCTATCCATATTTTCAAAATGATCCAGTTTTTGAGTAAAGTATATTTGCCGAACTTTGTATAGTTGCAATATTGTTAAAATTATTAAAAGTCTGTTTTTGCTTTTACGAACTGTAACTGACTTCATAAAGGTGAAGAAGATAATTATCAAATTCAAACTGGTATTGTAATATTTCACAACCAAAATTAAGTAAATAGCGCTTTTTACAGTTAGATTTCTTTCCATTAGACCATGAAAAAAACATTTGACAGAAAAAGCAAATACTTAAAAAAAGTTTCCCTGAGTTTCTAAATCTAAATAGTACATTATCAGTCATTCTTTGAACGTACGAACCTTCTTCCAAATTGTGTGCAATAGAAGCGGTTGAACGTTTGGAGCATTCGCTAACGGTGCCTTCATATCCAATGCGATAAAGAAATGCATTCGTTGGCAAAATTTTAAACAAGTGTTTGTATCTTAGCAATGTAATTTTGATTCTTTCATACAGTCAAAAGGGATATTCAGCCTCGAGCCACATTTCTCGATAGAACAGCTATAAAATGTTCTGGTCATTTAAAGTTAAACTCTCTTTTTGTCAATTCGTGTCCACAACAAGGTGGAATCATTTTCAATTACACTCAAATCAGTCCCAGCCATTCAGTTTAATTTTAATCTAAATATATCGGTTGCAGTAACAACAGTACAACGTTAATACGTTAACTGAAAAGTATTTCTGTTTTAGAGTATACTTTATAAGGTTAAATATTTCATCATACAAGAACAGGTTTGAAAAGTGCTGGTTGTACAAGCATTCGTTATGGGGAAAAAAAGAGCAAACTGAAAGACTCTCCATCTGCCAACATCGATTTGTTTCTCATACAAATTTAACTTAGATTGAATGTTTATCAACTTCTTTTGAATTCTAATTTTCAGATATTCAATTATTTTTAGCATACCCTGATCGTTATACTTGTAGTAATTCGCTTGCTTCTAGAAACCTATTTGGTGAATATCTTTATTAGTGATATGATTTACATGTATTGATCGCAGTTTCTTCTGATGAAAAGGAAATCCTCACCCCTAAATGCGCTAACATGTTACTGAAAGAATATCGTGGAGGCTTTTAAATATTAAAAAGCGTTGTTTTGAATATTGGGTAATCGTTTTGGCAATCTGCGTTGTTTGGAAAGTCCATGAGTGTTTTCGGATTCTTATAAGCTGTAATTCTCGAAATGCTTTTCAAAGATTACAAAGATTATCAAAATCAAATTTGATATTGCTTACTTGAGTTTGCTTGTCGGTTGTTTGTTTGTTTGGTTCGCTGGCCGAAGATGATTTCGTTCCTTGATTAGTGATCTGTATCCCTTCTAGCATTGAAAACCAAACTGCCTACCGACGAGTCGTTTTTAGCCATTCAGTTAGAGATGCAATGACCGACGACATGTTAATTTTATGGTCAGGCCACTCAGATATATGAAAGACATGCAATAAGCCGCTCAGAATTTGAAGGCGGCCTCTACCTGAAAACAAATTACTGGTATGAAAATGCGTTGCTCAGAAACGTCATGAAATGAATGTAAAAGGTGAATGTAAATGATGTTTTTGTTACAAAGAGTTACTAAAATTAGGCAGCTCTACGGATCTTTCGCCTTTTAAGGGTCTGTCAGACCAGCAGAAAACATCGTTCTTAGCGTTACGAGCCGACAAGTTACACCAGGTAGAAGCATCCGGCATGTAACGCAATAACCAGTGCCAGAAGTGACGTCGCCGCAATGATTACGGAAACT
Organism: Bergia sp. 'catenularis'; assembly: GCA_025434825.1. Classification (NCBI taxonomy): domain Eukaryota; kingdom Metazoa; phylum Cnidaria; class Anthozoa; order Zoantharia; family Parazoanthidae; genus Bergia; species Bergia sp. 'catenularis'. Next base: position 7,149 of record JANRMR010169863.1, on the reverse strand, counting down.
AAGACTCGTTATTACAAAAACTGAAGTGGACATGATTCATGCTGCAATAGCTTTTGTCGCATGGGCCTTTACAGCAAGAAAAAAAGACTGGTATCTCATGTCAGAGGCTTTATCGCTATCATGTTCTGTATAAATACAATATCTACACGTTTTTAAGAAACACTATATAGTTCTGTGCAAGTTTCAGCCTCAAATTGTCGTAAAAGTTGAGAACAATGAGACTCAGCCAAACTTTCATTGGTTTTTTTTTTATTGGTTCATGGCAATTACAAATACTTGTCTATACACCAAAACGACACGCTTCATTTGTACATCAGCTAGTGTGACCAAGATATGTTTTTAAAAACTTGCAACTCAAAGCCTTCTTTTCGTCAAGGACTGATCTCGCCAAATGTTACTGACCGAATACAAATACGAAAGCAGAAGCAGAAACAACTTAATTTACCACAACTAGAGAGATAGCAATTACGAAAATAATAAAATCACGGGAGCAATCTTTGCTCCTTTAGGTTCTAGTTAAAGACTTACGCTGCTCTAAACTTATCCCAACAGAAAGACCTACAATGGTATTGGTTCCTTTTTTGTCGTTACTAAGTTACTGCACATGGAACTTTGAATTTCTCCAACTACGTAGCTTGTCATAGACGTTTGGCTAATTGGCTTTTTAATACAGCCTTTCATGGAATTAGTATTAAATAACACTTTTATCTTTTAAAAAAAAATTGCATATAAATATTGTTGTGTGGATGAAATCTCCTACTGTTAAACTCAAATGTTCGAATCTGATTGGTCCGCGCACTCAATATGATACGTGATTGTATAGCCTAGGCCGAGTTCCTCAAAACCTTGATTACACTCCTTTTTTTATAAAAATGTCTCATTTTGGGCCTGAGGCTGGATGTTCTTAATTATTTTGAGGATTTCAGCCTCAAATGTTCTTAAAATGTTCTTACTTTCTTAGGATTGGGAACATACTAACATTTTTATTTTCCATTCACTCAAAGTGGAAATATAACAATTTGTAACTGCGCTTTAATTATTGAAATGAGGCTCTCTCTGTGACTGATTGTGTTAATGTTCTTATCCACCACGTGGACATTTGTTGTATACAGGGAACAGTGCCCCTACCGCGATCAAAGTGCAGTAATTTAGTGTTTTCTTAAGATGTACAAATGGCACTAGTTGCCTTTGTATATTCCCATTCGAAGTAACCATCAGGCGATGTTACACAAGCATTAAACATTATTTTACAGTTTAACAACACATCATCTCCACTGAATACAGTATGTAAAATAAATGTTCTCTACGTATCCCCAGCCTCAGCATGTTCTTAGCATGTTCTTAATTTTGGGATTTTTTCAGTTTCAACGTTCTTATAAAAAAAGTTCTTCTATAAAAAAGAAAGAGTGTGGTGCTAACTCAAGATCGATTAAATCGCCCAATTTAACACACCTGATTAAATTCAGTTCCAGAAACACCGACTTTAAGTACATCGCTGGACAAGGATCAAGAGGGATTGACCAAACCACCATTTTTAAGACAAGCTCCATTTTTAGTGAACATTTTCTATCAACGCCGACCGCTTTTTTTGTTTTCAACTCGTTTCATTTAAATGGCAAATCTATTGTCCGTTTCGCGTTAAATCTAACTTTGATTGGATTTCTTGGCAGATAAAATTAAAATAGTGAAAAACGATTTCTTGGGACTTTCAAAAAGCTAACTTTTGAGGGCACACTTATTCGGAAGTATTGTACAAATGGTCAGAAATTTAGGGTGGTACGTTATTACTTGAAAATAGGGTGCTTAACTCTAGTGGTAAAAATAGGCAAAAGAAACCCTGAGCAAAAGCGCAGGCAAAAAAAAGGGGGCAAGTTTTTTGTTGTTTTTTCTACCAAACGACCAATCAGAATAAAGTGTGATGTAATGTCACGTGAGATTTGGTAAACCTTCATTGACTAAATAAACAAAGAACCATTTAAACCTCGCTCCCTCACCCTAGCCTCCAAAGCAGCCGCCTCATCTCCTTCGCGCAGTGGGACCCTCGGAATATCGGATGTCTGCAAGCTTTAGTAACGATATCATGTCGTCACGCCTTCTGCCGAAGCCTACACTTTTAATCAAAACAACATCCCATTAAAAATCTAGAACCAATGAAAAAGCAGGTAAGAAAACGTAGCCACAGTTGGAAGTTGTTGTGGTAACTGGACCTGTCAAAAAGGCGATTTGATCCGTGGGAAATATTCACATATCTTAAATTTATCGCGGTAAAGAAAATATTACCGCGCATCTGATTGTTCCTGATTGGTTGGGCGTGACGACATGATATCGTTACCAAAGCTTGCGGACGTCCGATTTCCGAGGGCCCTGCTGCGCGAAGGAGATGAGGCGTCTGCTTTGGAGGCTACCCTCACCCCAACTTAACCTCGTTTGACGGAAATGGAAACAAAGTAAAACAATATAAAGTCAAAGTTTGGTTTGTTTATTAATAGAGATTTACAATAAAGAATTTAGCCAAAATTTTGGGAAGGAGCGATCACTGACAATAAAATCTCACAAAATTTATGCATTTTCTTAGATACTAAGATTCCATTTTCTTACATACTAAGATTCCACTTTAATCTGTAATGTTAAGCCTCCATTCCAGAAAGAGTTGATGAATTGTCAAATTCTTATTGCTCATCTCAATATGTTTTCTTATTAACAGGTTGGAAGAATTTTACATTTCATCCAAGTGAGTTAAGAGTAGGTGATCAATTTGCATATTCTCGAAAACAATCGACTTATATTATATTGACACTGATAGGAGAAGTTAGATGTTAATCAACTTGGTGGGAGTCAGGAGTGGTTAGAACACTCTCGTCCTTGCTTATTTGTCACACATGTACACGCTGTTTTTTTTTATAAGAACAAGCTAAATCGTTACCTAGTCACGACGTATTGAAAGATACATTCCCTAGTCAAAATATTATTGTACATATATTGTGAAAGTAAACAAACAATTTTCTCTATCAAACAAAACAATGATTGGGTGTTTCATAATTGAAATTGGAACACAACAGGTAAATCCAAAGTGTTACTCATTAACTGCAAGAAAGTAACTCACAATTGGCCACACGGAGACCTAAACGTTTTTGTTAGTTTAATAACAGACTATGCCATCAAATTTTAAATATTACAAAATCTTGTCTTGCTCATTGTCCTACTGTTATTAGTATTTTTATGTTGACAGTTTCTAACTAAAAATGAAGCCCGAAAGGTCTGTGGCTGGTACATGTGGCGCATCAAATGGGCCCTCAACTTCTCGTGCAACGGAGGGCTGTTACAAAATATTTCTGCATATTTCTCAGTGTTTCCAAGTCCCGCCAATTTTCCTACAAACAAAACAAGGAGTGTCAGCATAAACATCAATTCAACAGTAACGTTAACAATATGACATCAAAAACAGATTTTTTCAACCAAGTATTCTAGCTTCGAAAGAAATAACTTGCGTCTTGAGTGATTACAGACTTTTCGAAAAAACTACATCTGTACAGTTGGTCGAAAGCGCTTTTTGTTTGGTACATATATAGATGTAGAAGCTGCGTGCGACGAGCAAAATTAGAATTCAAAAGGATTGTCCAAGAGGGTTTATGTTTTTTTTAAAACTAAAACTGAAACTACTAAATGACATAGCATCAACAACAAATTTAAACGCCCATGTTACAAAATAAAAAAAAGGCGGAACTGAAAAAACAAGATAAACTTTGATTCAAACCAACCTAATCGGCAGTAATAAACAATGAGTTTCCTGGCATGTTTTGTCACAAAAGTTACAGTTTCGTTTATGTAACAGAGTACAGAGTCATCGCAGTCTTTCATGGCTTGTTTCAATAGATCAAAACTAGCTTTGCTCCGCAGATGATTGACCAGGAAGGTATCGTAGTCGATATAACTAGAAGAATATGGCAGTGTACAGATCGCATATGTGCCAGTGATGGAAAAAACAACAACATTTCAAAACGAAAACGCGAAGACCAAGAAGATTATCAAAGGCTGAACTGTCAAGAATTAAACTGTCTTGAGTAGAGGCCGAGGAGGATGGCTCAAGACCAAGGACTTTGGCTACGAACTAGATATAGAGGCCTTATATGTATTCTTCAGTACAACAAAAACAGGCGATGAAATACGCGAAGATTAACAAGGCTGGTAAACTAAAGCAAAGAAGCAAATCCACCGGGTAGAGTTGGTCAACTTGGCCAAACCCAAGAAGCGCGGTTTAGTCGAGAGGCCGGTTTACAAATCAAGCAATTAACAGCAGTTACCAGACCAAGAGGCTCTGGGAATTGGAAGGAAAGGCCAACTGACACGTTGCACCAAATGGACCAAGACAATCTGTAAACTGACAGACTCTCGGGTAGAACCTAAGATGGCACAATACAGCCTGTGTGCACAGTTGTGCAGCCATGGCTAGAGGCATCGTCAAGGCCAGGTGGCAAGAGGTATTGATCCAGTCCCACAAGACACTGTAGTGCATTGGCAAGGGTCACGACCTTCGTTATATTGATTCTTGGGACCTCGACTAAGACGCTTCAGGTATTGAGCCGCAAATGACCGTGGCCGATTAGATGAAAAAACACCAATTTAATCCTCACGACAAAGGTACTGGTTGATTGATTGGTTTTTTTTTTATTCGGCTATGTTTAGCTTAAGCAGAAAGCTTTAAAGATACAGTAGAGCATATTTTTTAACAAACCATTGGTATATCTTCCTGCGTTTGACATGATGACTCGTTTAAATGTTGACAGTTGTTTACGCAGTTTTCTGCTGCCAAACATTATTAAAACACTGTTTTATAATTGCACAGAAAGCGCCACGTAACTAGAAAGAGACTTTCAACACTGAAATACAAATCGTTTGATTTAGTTTTACGAGCTTGTATTCGAATATGGGCATAAGAACTTGAAGGATAGAGAAAAGTCTTGATCTAAAGACTGGGGTATGTAAGTTATTAAGTACAAATACGGTCGTACGCGGACTTAACCAAGGAGAACTCGACGAACGCCATTTTTTTCCGTTCGAAACTACCGAACTTCCGGTAAGCCTTCCACCTAAGCGGGATTTGAGAAAAAGGTCAGTGATCGAAATGACACACTCAAAGTCTTTCATAGCGTTACCTGAAAATGGACCCACACTTTGATGACTGTATCTATTAAATGAATGAGCAGGTGCCTGGGCCGACCAACAAAGTTTGACTGAGTTTGGTTGGAAATTTCATAAAACTTGTGAAAAAAGTACATAGGTACCGAATACGCTGTTGGTGATTGTAGATTAATATAAATTATTTTGAAGCGTGACATTTTTCCGATGATAACGGCAAACTTTTGTTGGAATTGAAAAACATTTATGCATAATTGACAATTCAATACCTGTGTGATTGCTTTTTTTAGTTCTCGCGTTGGCGTCCAAATTTGTAGCACTTGTCTTGACTTTCCGTCAACATGCGAGCGTTTTCATTTTTCTTTATCTGGCTTGGGCTGTTCCTGAAAAACAGATAAACAGAAATTCTACAAAAGTATGGAAGGTTTGCTCAGTCAATTTGTAATGACTGTATGAATTAATTTTGAATTCATTTCACATTGTTCCTGGCTAATAGATTTTAAAATGCAATCCAAAACGCAAACTTTTTCCCTGAAGGATCTTCGACATAATTGCAAAACTATTAAAAGTTGTATTTGCTATTTTACAATAAGAGTTTTTTATGTCAACAAGTTTGGAGCTAGATTTACAAATTTACGGAAGCCTTAAGTTGAGATCTTTCGACGGAGCTTTGCTCAGCAGCTTTTTAAAACTGCTCAAACTGCTCATGACTGAGTACATTTTAGTCCGTCCTTGCGTGTAAATTTAAAATGCATATGCAAAACTGAATGAATTTGCAGAAATATGGTGTACGACATATTTACGGATATAAGATGTAGGCTTTTAACTGTAATTTAGTAACGGCAAATTGGTTTACACTGTAAGTCCAATCAGAAAGAAAGTATATATTTAATTTTAAGCATAATTTACAATTCGATACCTGTGATTGCATTCAAGATTCTTTCGGCCTTGCCCTCCAACATTTGTCGCACTCAGTGTCTTGACTTGCCGTCAACATGCTAGCGTTTTCGTTTATCTTACTGGCTATGTCAGTTCCTGAGAAAAGAGGTACACAGAACTTTAAAGAAAGCAGTTTCTGCAGTCGAAGTTTTGAAGCTCAGTGCTCAGTAGTTATATAACATTTCAGTTTTTTAAAACACCTTTATATACTTAATTAAGCGATTTTCTTCTTTGAAGACTTCTTTTTTCGCTTCTTGCAGAAGTAAAAGGAGAATTCGTAAGCCCAATGAAGTCATTGCATTTGAATCCTACCTGTTTACGTCGAGAAATTTAGTGAGGTTTCCAGTAGTTCTCTCCTCAAAATCTCACCCAATTTTGATTTGCATATTTTAACCAAGTCTCTTTGCTCACACAGATTCATGTGCATGTTGATTGACATTTTACATAAAGACGCTGAAACTTTCAGGTTGTGGTAAAAACAATGAAACTGATTACTAGCCGAGAACAAAAGACTACCAATAACCAATAAGTGTGCACTGCCGAAGTGTTAACGGGCGCCAGAATCAATCACAAGGAAATTATTTCTAAGAAGCTCAAAAGCACCTAGTTTGGAGCTAATTGTAACATACCCGTATGTCTTTTGTATCTCTGTTAAGTGGTTTGGGCATAGTTATAAAGTGAACTGCTTATGGAGCTCGGCCAGTTTCTATGTGACATGTTTTTGTTGGGCACATAACACAAAAGGTAACGAAATGCATATAAAAAAAATTAAGCAGTAGAAACATTTGGGATCACACGTAAAACAAAACAATTTGCATGGTCACGCTTTGCTCAACTTAATAACAAAGCAGCTTTGTTCTTTCCTTTTGAAGTTTGTTGAGCTTCACAATCAGTTATATAGTTCTATCAATTATGATTTGTGCAATTGTAAGTTATTCAAAGACAACTTGATAGTTTTAAAGTGGCTCTTTCATGGCTGAATTAATGGATTTTCTCATTTTCAGAAGTTAATTTTTCACGTTATTTATCCAAATAATTTCAAAAGAAAACATCTTAATCCACTAAAAAGACATT
>JANRMR010169752.1:0-12246 GCA_025434825.1 Bergia sp. 'catenularis' | reverse complement strand
GAAACGTCAGCTTTCAACCTATCCCAAAGGCGAAAAGCATACCATATCAACTTTTGTTGATCAACGAAACATTTTAATAAATCATTGACATAATGAAATTAATGATGGTGAATATAATAATAAAGACACCGACAAAGGTAAAGACAACAGCAGCAAGCATCAGGATGACATAATAATAAAGATGATACACAAAAAAATTCAGTCTTGATTAAGTATGAAATATTTAAAACCTTATTCAGGACCGTTTGTTTTGGGAAAAGATGATTGAGAAACATAAAATTACAAGGATTTTTAAGTAAAACAATTGAGAAAATCAGTCCTGTTGATAGAAGGCATTATCAAGTAATCTGCGTTTTATTTGCAATTCACAAACCAAAGAGAGAATGATTCTGAGGTTAACTTACTTTACTAGTGCGTTTGTGTCGGAAATGTAAATCGAGGCAATTCTTGGCGTGTGAGTAAATATAGAACACACTTCCGCGTCCTGAAAAAAATAATAACATAACTAATAACAACAATAATGATAACAAAAATAACAACAATAATAAATAAAATAATGATAATAATAATAATAATAATAATAAAATAACCACCTGGCTTGTTGCTTGGCCTATCAAACCACTCCAATCGGTAACTTAGTTATTATGAATAACTCATTCATATCTATCCATTTATCCATTAGTCTATCTGCAGTTTAACATTAGAAAAAATCGATAGTTTCCGCTCATTTATTTGAAAACAAGACAAGTCAAGGTATTCTATTCTGATATTTCAAAGCTAGTAAAACTTAGCAACTAAGAAACAGCCACGAACAACCCACGAACAACCCTGGAAATCCACAGTGGTCCATAAAGGAAAACTCGTCTCGAAAGCTGTCCTTTTTCATGTTTGAAGTATGTGAAAGGGAAAACATTTTAGGCTGAAATTATATATATAAAATATGCTTTTTAAGGTTATTAATACGGTACGTACCACGTACTTTTATAGGTATATGAAAAGGGGTACAATTTTCTAGTATACGCACAATTGATTCCCGTTAATTCGAACCAACAGTAACTCGAACCTTGCGCTAACTCAAAGTAATTTTGTTTTTCCTCAGGTCATATTCTTTATAATTTTACCCTTGATGACTCGAACCATATTTTTTATTTCCCTTGAAGGTTTGACTTATTGATTGAGAGTCAACTGTACATAAAAACGGTCACAATTTTGGCCGAAGGTGAATGTTAAGGGTAAGGGGTTGAGCCTCTAAACGAAACACCCCTTCCCTTTCCCCTTGAACTAGTACAGCAATGATTTGATATCCCTCACATGGATCGAATATGAGCACAGGTTGGATCAGCTTACCAACAGCTGAAACCCAGCTTCCAGTCAAATTAAACTCTCCATTATTTGATGATGTCGTTTCATCTGGAATCCATGACGCAAATCGGAACGTGACGTCCTTGACTGGTGTTGGACGTGGCAACTCTGCAATGAAAAGTACACCACTTTCAGAGGCAGTCATACTATTAATATTAGACTATTTCAGCTTCTACGCGATTGATTAACTTTCATAAATCGTTCATAATTGCATTTAAGGTTGTAAGTGTTGGTCAAGCAGTGTCAATGAGTCAATGTAGAAAAGAAAAAGATTACACCTGTCCAAACCATTTTATTTTCCAAGGTCGTTAGCATAAACGCATGGAAACTTGTGGAATCAAAGTTAATCAATACACACCTAAACAATGGAATAGTTATTAAAGCCAGTGGCTCTAAGTGTTACAGCAATTCTTCTGAAGGCAAAATATTAAGATAATAGGATATTAAGGCAGGTCATCGATTAAAGGAGCTAAATCTATGATGAATGCAGCAAGAGGAGGACATCAACTAAGTTTCTGAGTTATGCTCACCGATTGATGTTGAGCTAGTCCCTTAAAATAATAGGATATTAAGGCAGGTCATCGATTAAAGGAGCTAAATCTATGAGGACATGAACTAAGTTTTTGAGTTATGCTCACCGAATGATGTTGAGCTAGTCCCTTCGGTTACGGCACTGTGTTCCGTGAAGGCAATAATGCGGTACCGGTAGAATACTCCGTTACTGAATCCGCGAACGTTCCCCTCAAAAAATTTGGGAATGTTGTGGCACAAATTTGTTTCCGTCAAAACAACTTTTGGTGCATATGTTATCTTGTAAAGATTAAAATGAAACAAAAAATAGTTAGTTTTCATAAAGAGCAGCAAATTAAGCAGTATATTTATTGACAACTTTCGCATTTCAGACACCTTGACAGCTATTAAGCTTCTCCCTAAAATCTGTAATTTCAAGAATAGAAGGAGAATTAAGAAACTTACGTTATGTGCTTTTTAAACACTTGCAAATAAAACTCATTTAATAAACCAAATCAGTAAAATTTAAGGTTTTTGTTCTTTTTATTTTATTTTGTATTTTAGTAACCTTCCATCCTTCTTTCGGAAATACGGCAGGACCAGGAACAGTAACAATCTAGAAATCCCTCTTTTTAAATCTAAGTCAGGACAAAGAACTTTCGAGTACAGAGGCGTGAAAATCTGGAACAGCCTAAACAATGAATTGAAAGCAGAAATTTCACTTAACACTTTTAAACACAATTTAAAGAAGGCCCTAATTGCGGAAGCATAGGTTTTTATTGAATATATAGATTAAAATCAGCAAGTAATTTTTAGCCATTCCCAATTTATATTGTAACTTTTTACAGTTTATATTTAACTTATTTAACTTATTTTTACTCTTATTATGAAAATTGTAATTTTTTGTTGAAAAGCCCTGATGGGAACAATAAAAGTATATATATCGATCTATCTATCGATCTATCTTTCCATCCCTCTTTCTTCATTTCAAGTTTTCTTCCCCACCTTCTTTCCATTTTCCATGCCCAACTTTCCCCTAGCCTCTTTCCCTTCTCCTGTTTCCCTCTTTGATCACTGATTGATTTACAGTTGCTCACAACTAAAAGATCTCGCCATCATTTAGTTAAAGTTGCCATAATACTCTACCTAAACAATATGGAATATCCCGTGGAATGCAGTATACGTTACGATATAGCGAAACTGATCAAATTAAACCTTTTGTTGAACTACACTTGTTTCTGTTACTCATTTTTAAATCAGTTGTATGACTAAGTATCTCACCACTTCTGGTGTGATCCATGAATTGCTGATAAAATCTCCGCTGTATTGCATTTGTAGTATATACACAACAGTTCCATTTGTTACATTTGAAACTGGTTTCCATGACAACGCTATCGTAGAAAAAGTTGCATTTACTGCTTCAGGAACACCAGGTTGATTTATTTTAACTCCGTTTCCTTTCTCAACATCTGCTGGTAGTGCACCCAGGAAATTGCATGTCGTATTGCATATGTAGTTAGTCTGAAAAGTAAGCATAGTTAGTGGAGCGTTTCAAAACACATAACTAGGCAGTACTTGCTACATGACTTTGTTGTTATTTATCAATCATTAATGTAAACTGCAAAACCGTGAAATTACCGATTCGGAGTATATCCGGCCCACCCTATATTAACAACTTGCATAAAAAAGGAGTAACAGCTATGATGACGAATTTGCTTTTTGTTATTTTTGTTGTTAATGTTTTTTTATTGCTATTGTGGTTGTTACTGCTGTTTTTATTACTGTTGCTATTGCTGTTGCTATTACTGTTGCTGTTGTTGTTGTTTCTGCTTCTGTTTCTGTTGCTATTGCTATTACTGTTGCTGCTTCTGTTGCTGCTTCTGTTGCTGTTGCTGTTGCTGTCACTGCTTATGTTGTTGCTGCTGTTACTGTTGCTGTTGCTGTTATTGTTGTTGCTGCTGTTGCTTTTGCTGTTGCTGTTACTGTTTCTGTTGCTGTTGCTGCTGCTGTTGCTGTTGCTGCTGCTGTTGCTTTTGCTGTTGCTGTTGCAGTTGCTGCTACTCTTTCTGTGTCTGTTTCTGTTGCTGTTGCTATTGTTGTTGTTGTTGCTGCTGCTGTTGCTACTGTTGCTGTTGCAGTTGCTGCTACTCTTTCTGTGTTTTGTTTCTGTTGCTGTTGCTGTTGTTGTTGTTGTTGTTGTTGTTGTTGTTACTGTTGCTGTTACAGTCGCCGTCAAGACTTAAAGCAACGAGAGCGAGGACGGCGAAGGGGACCGCAGACAGTCGGGGAAAACCTAAATAATCAACTGCGCATGCCAGACGGGAAAAAGTGAGACGTTCTGCATTCGGTCACGACGTGAAGCGAGTTGGTTTCACGTTGTGTGAAAACGAGAGTACTCTTTTTTGTTTTTCTGCTATCTCAACGGTAAATAACCGCGGAATACATTTTGAATTAAATTTAATTGTTTTTTTTCTTTCTTTATGAGATATCTTTTTTTAATTTGACGGTTTGTTTTTAAAAAGAAACGTCAACCGCTGATCGTGATCAAGACGGGCCATTTGACAGACATGAAAGTAAGAATGTTTTCAGAATGTTCCAACGTTTCGACGCTTCAATTTCTCTCTTTATCAGCGCATGTAGTTTAAGAAAGTATTAAAATTTTTAAGTGGTTTATATTTAAGCTTGAAGAAAACAATCTAAAAAGGATTGATAGTTTATTATATAAAATTCGCCGCTTGCTTGCTGTGTAAATTGAATCGGCTCGTTAAACGAGTGAATTTATTTGCCACCTGATTAATACTGGAATTGAGTGTACTCTGTTTATTTTTAAGGACTGCTCCAATGTGCTGGACGAGAGAACATAATCTTCTTTTAGTGGGAGAAGTGCTGACTGTTGATCCGTTTTGTCAACCGAAAGGAAGCACACAGAGAGCAAAACTGTGAGAAGAAATTGCCTTAAACCTGAATACAATGTCTGATTACGAACTTCTTTCAAAGACATAGTGCAAGCACGAGCGGCGTTTTGTAATAACTGCTTAACTGTCTAGAAATTTCCGCCACAACGTTCTCTCCCCAGTTTTTATGCACATGCGCTGCTTAAAGTCTCTAATGTTGATCATTGAGACCAAGAGGCCACATGTTTTAACTAAAGGTATAATTCCGATAAAAGTACGTAATAGTTTTCATTAAATAAAGTTACAGTCACTGGATCTTTTTTCACATGGTCGACTTTGACGTTGTTAAGGAGTAATAAATACTTACGCAGCCTTTGATGCATTCCTCTTTCGAGAGACCACAAGAAGCAGTGCACTACAAAGGGTAGGTATTTATCAGTTAGAAAGATAACCACAACATTCAGCTTCATTCGTTCAATTCCCTCAATAACAGTGCTTCAAACAATGCTGTTTTGCTACAATAAGTTATGTTATAAATTTTACACAATCATTTTTAAACTCAGCTCTGTTTAACATTACAAAGTTAAACTTGGAATGCTCATCTTAGAATGTTAATAGGAACTGGTAATTCTTCGCCAAACACTTTCTTTTCTGTGTTTTTAATCTATGTGAAATTCTAAAGTCACACGGTGAGGTGAGTTACTTCTTGACTGAAACAGTATAGTAAAGTATAGTTACAACTCGATCCTATGAAAAGGATATATTTAATCATAAAGCTGGCATCCATTTCCTTTCCTTTTTTTTCTCTTTTAGTGAAGTTTTTTCTTCATTTTTAGTTACGCAAAGTAAGCCAATTTTTTTGTTTATAATTTAAAACACTTCTGTTAATCTTCCCCTCCCTATCAACAGACCACCCTCTCCACTCTGCCCCATCGCTGTACCTGTTGGCACTCTCCGCTTTCACAATGAGGCGTCTTGCTGCTGTTGCCTGGAAACTAACATCACAAAGAGAGTGTTAGTAACATCCTCTAAAGTCATTTGTCTAAATGAGATAGATACATAATCTTTTGTCTGTGCAGCTAGCCCCATGCACTGCCGGACTGAGGGAGACGCGCTCGTCAAATAGGAAAACATGTTCAATGGTATGTGGCTGTGTTTCGAGTTAAGGAGAAGGAGAAAAATCTGGGTTCAAGTATTTCAGAAGGTTTTCACACGGACAAACAACGAATGTCAGTTCAGGCAAATGTTCCCATCAATCATTGCTGTTGATATATATCTGGACGTTTCTCACAAGAATGATAACAGCTTAAAGTTGGTCGGGTTGACGTTCGTGCATTAAGTGTTAAGACCGTTTTAAACTACTTTATCTCATGGTGAGCTCGGCTGGATTAAACGAATGTTGATAAGATTCCTGATTTCAGAGCCTGCTCTCATATTATAATTGATTATTCATTGCATAAATTTTGATTCATTAGCATAAAAACATAAAAGGGTATTATTCGACAGAGCTTGGCATAATTTATACCCACTGAAAACTCAGTTTGATATGTCGAATAAATTCTGAGAAACGAGTCAGAGGTTTATCTTGCTGGAGACAACTGTTTCCTTTATCATATATTCTCTGTAATTTTCTGTTTCACAGGCACATTACTATAAAAACGTTTACAACATAAAGCATGCCCAAATCTTATGTAAACTTATTAACGGTGCTTTTCCTTTTTTTTTTATAATGAAATCTGACTATCATTTGAGTTGAGTTATTATATGGGTTGTCACACGCCGCTATCTTGGTGATTTTACTATGTAATATGCTAACTTGAGTCGTATTTCTTAAAGAGCTTATCGTAAACTTGAATTTGCCAGATTTATTTGTTTTTATCAACAAAAAGTAAGCTGGTCTTCTGAATATGAAGCAAATCAGCCATCCGTAATGTAAAATTCAAATTAAGCATGGAGTACTATCTGTTTATAAAACTGCTGGAGGGATCTGTGTGCATAACTATTTTAAAAAACGTTAGTTGGAAACAGATCCAAGATGTTTAAAAGGGAAGAACATCTAAATTTTCGACCACCCTCTGCGGTCTTCTTCAAAGAAATGACTGACCGCAGGAATAACAGAATGTAATATACAAGCTAAGACGTTATATAGTTATGGAATCGAACAATAACGTCTTAGCTTGTATATTTACATTCTGTTATTTTTACAGAGCCATTTCTCTAAAGAAGAATGCAGAGTGCGGTCGAAAATTTAAATGCTCTTCCTTTTTAAACACCTTAGATCTGCTTCCAACAAACGTTTTTTAAAATACTATTTGCTTTGTTTCGTACTTATGCATCGAAAAGAGTGACACCTTTACTAGAGATAAAGGTAAGACTTTGCTGCGTCACTCAACTCTGTTGTGAGCTGCATAGATTGCAATTAATTGTCCTTAGATTCAATTTGAAACTTCAATAGAACTTTTTGCTCTCGTCTATCAATTTATGCCTATAAACGCGTTCAATTCGTTAAAAAAGTGAATATCATCCTATGATTCTAAAATAGTTGTTCAGTTGCTTGATCGCATTGTATTAATCACGATTGTTTAATTAACCGCTCTGAGTTGTCTCGTTCTTACTTCAGAAGCATATCGAACTCAAGTTAGATTTAATTTAAGTAAAACATCACTTTGAGAAATTTCGAGTTTTTACGCAACGGTTTCAGTGTTTTGCTATCGTTTTAGCAATATGTAGTGGATGCTTTTAGTTGTTAATTTCCAAGGAATGACTTTGAAAAACTGAAGCACCGATATGGAGTGCAGCTTTTAATTTACTGAAGAAATATATTGTTAGAAGCTGCACGTAGAAGCTCCCTACAAGTCTTGGGATGTTGTACGCAAAGGAGATAATAGAATGATACTAGATATTAAGAGTATTGGCATGACAGCACTAAATATCTTGTAAACATTTTGAAATAAAACTGGATATCTGAATACATTTACACAGATTAAGTCCAGTGGAGCTTTAAAAAAGAAATCAGTTCTAAAATTATATCTTTACTGATTTATTTTGTTCTTTATGGGAGAAACGAATTCTTTTATCCATTTTGATGACTTTTAACTAATATAATCATGGATCGCTAATGCAACATATTGGTTGGGCAGTAGCTCAAGTGTTTAATTACTTGTCTTTCAGTTGTGAGTCTAATAAACAACACTCAGCGCGCGTGTGACTGTTTAAAGAATGCAGGAAGCCAAAATACATACACCCTATAATTATCAGTTCTATTTCTCGATATGATCCAAGTTTGATTACATTCTTGTTTTGATCGAAAGATACGGATGAATGAATGCAAGTAAGCCAGTAATATAAGGACCCAAAATAGTACGAAAGCTAACCAAGCTACAAGTAAAAGTCAATACAAAGGGGAAAACAACAAAATAAACTTTCTATTCATTTCAATTTTTCCATCTACTATTCGAAATCTTTCTCACGGCTTTCGCGGCACATACGTGCTTTCCTAGTTATTGAATAAAACGAACTTCGGGGCCAATCGCTATAATATCTATCGAACAAACCTGCATTTTAAAATTCAGTGGCATAAAGTAATTTTGCTTTTTTCTGACTCATACTTTTATAAATGGCTCAACAATTTTTAAGAAATTGCGAGAAAGTCAGTTTAACTGTTGCGAAACATAAAAAGATGAAACTCTTTACCTACGTCTATAATATTTATCTGTGTATGTGCGTGTACTCGTACATTTTGAAGAGCAATTAAGCGGAGTTTTTACTTAACTAACTTTTACACAAAGAAATACCAAATACACTGTTGTTTATACTCCATAGTAAGAAAACAAGTTTTGAAGTTGACAACGTTGGGCAATGCAGAAAACACTCGCACTCACGTTTCTAGATGGATGAATATAGCGATAACAATCATGCTAAATTGCTCTCTTTTATTCTTTTGCATAAATATTAAGGTTTGACGATGATCGCTCACACACTTTTAATTTTCAAAACAAAAGGAACAGACTCTTACATTTTTTAACCATTAATTAAACCATGCATGACGTGACAGTAAAATGAAACTTATTACTTTGAAAGGCTTTATACTGAATGTTGTGAATACATATATCTATGTTGTTTTAACACATCTAGTTGATTCTATTATAATGTATGTTGTAAATGTTGTGAATACATATAAACTACAAGTGTTGGATATAACTAAAGACTGCTAGAGAAAGACAAAAAATTCTATCACCAACAAAACGACACTAGAAAACTACGTACTTTCCTTAATCACACGAGCTTTAAGAGGCTTAAAAGTACTGTCTTTTTACCCAGTTTCAACGTACTGTTTATGAATTGCTAAAATAATCAGAGTGCATAAACCTTTTTTGTTTGCGCAGGGACTGAAAGACCCAAGATTAAAAATCAGCAATGAATCATGATGACAGTTTCACCAACCTTTGTCACACAATTTGCCCGACATCTTGCAAGTTTGATAAGTTTGGCCTTGTCAATAACTTTACCCACACTGGACAGAAAACAGATGGTAATAATTACGACTGTGGTTAGCAGAATTTGCTTGAGAAACGCCATTATTCACACATCGACCTCTCTGAGCTCTTCACAGCGTCAGCTCAAGATATTTCGAGACGTTTCCGTTTATATTTCTTGGTTGTCATCCTAAAGACATAATTAAGAAAATTATGTTAATTCAGTTTACGAAGTCTCCAGGTATATTGTTCTGTCAAAATAAGGATTTCCGTTGCGTCAACCAAGAGCGTTTTAGTGTCGAGAACGTGACTGGAACCACATGCGAATCGCTCCACAAATTCCCTACCGGAAGGGGAAACTTGACAGGAATTTAAAATTTTAAGAGGTTTTTCGGACTTGACTTTGTTTTGGGCTTGATCTTCCTCTACCAGACTTAAGACTATTGTTGGCTTTAGACAACAACAAGAGTCCTGGACTAAATCCTTGTACATGGAGTAAATGCAACTTTAAAGGGATATCAACGCTAAAAGTTCCAATCCTACTCATTTTGTGGCACAGATGGCAACAAAAACATTGCCAGGGGCTTTTTGTGGAATCTGTTCACCGAGCCATGACACAGAACGATGGAATAATTAAAACAAACAACGATAATACGTGTTGTGGCATTATGAATAGTTGAATTATTTTAAAATTGAGAGTTGAATGACAAGAGCGTATGTACAAGTTTGTAACTTGTCTTGAGACAAAGCATTGGAAGGAAAACCGACCGGGGAGTGTTATCTTAACATTCCCGAACCTGAATTCTATGCGGGGAATATCATCTTATATAATCACAACAATTAATTCATTTAAATATGTATTTGAATGTACTAAGTGGGGGTTTTTTTTATTGTAAGAATAAGACCACAATTTTTGGTAGAAAAATGGAAAGCAACTTCGACAAACGTAGTATAAACTACTTCATATCAGCCTATCTAGTATATTATCATTAGATTATAAAAACTATGTAGCGCTGCGGCCGGTGGTCAGCTAAGGTCCTGCGTTTAAGAACATTACTGCAACTCGTTCTGAGGAAGTTGAAGTATATTAGAGAGCCCGGACTTTGCATGGGCAACAGAATAAAGACAAAATTAGCTTTAATATTTAAGAAGAAAATCTAAATGTGTATTTTGTAATGCCTTTTAGCGTAAAGTTGTTCTTTAATTGTTCTTATTTCTAAATACATGCATTTCACAAGGGACTAATGGCACTAATGGCAGGTTCGGTGATAAAAATTAGAGCGGTGCAGATCTGGCCAATCAAATAGCTTTCAACATTAAACACAGACTTCTTGTGTACTAGATAATAAAATCTTATCTAAACAGCTTAGTAGGTACAGAATGTGTCGCACGAGTGTACAATAAGCAAGACAAACTTTTTTGAAATAGCAATAAAGTAAAATATCAAGATGATTTTTTCCATAGGTTCTGATTATAAACCTAAAATCGTCTTTAATTTGATCTCAAATTTAGGTAAATTAAAACTTCGTTGTGTTCTTGTTAAAGTAATATAACATCATACGAGCACAACTGGCTTTGAGGATCAAGAAACGTATGAGGAAGTTAGAGAATACAAGGATCTGGCACTTGAGAACATAGTGCTCTTAGCAGTCGCTTTCCTTGTCAAAGCAGACATATTTTGATGGCAAATCTTGATTATTCATTTTTGACAAATTAAACCTAAGATAGTTCATCCGTTGTTCTCAAAATTTCTCCACCTGATTGGGTAAAAACGTATGACTGATGGGTTTTAAATTACAATTGGAATGGGTTTTTTATAGCCTGTGCGCTATGCAAACAAGACGGCTCGATAGCACAAACTAGCAACTTTATCAGGAAAAAAAAACAGTTTGGATTTCTTAAGCTCTGCTAAATCATAAAGTTTAGCGAGTAGGAAAAAATTCTCAAACATTTTACATGGGCAATTTGTATACATGCGGCTTTGCTCTGAACTGAAACTACCAAAAGTTTTGATGAGTAATTTCAAAATCGGCCGGACATCTGATCTGCATACAACCATACTCCACGATTCTACGATTAATCAGATTACAAAAGTGTTTGACAAAACCAAACGATAACTTTGAACTTACGTGGTTTATTCATTTATCTTTTGTTCCTGGCATAGACACTTGACTTGATAACAACGAAACACATGCCAAATTTACTGCATTTAAGTTTGAAGTCAGCAGTATTCAAGATAACTCAATCAGAAATTTGAATTAATTTTAGCTAATTTAAATCGATTATCACGTGGAAACATAAACATCGACAAATACTTAGCTGACTGACAAGTTCACTGAACAACTCCCGACATTCATGAGCTTGAAAGATATTTGAGTTTGTACCCGGCATGAATTGCCGATTTCCTCCTTCAGCTGTCAAATTCTTCATCCCGCTGTAACGAGCAACTCCGCAGAAAGAACCATTTTTAATGAAGCAGGTCAACAACTTCTACAAAACTTCGATACTTCGTTATTTTTGACTATAAACTAAATGAAGCTCTACGAACAATGTAAGAGTTACAAAGAAACGCGAAAGATCACTCGAGTCGCCAAAGACTGAAACCAGTACGTTGCTATGGGAACATATGCGTAAGGTAATGAGAGTTTATCATTCAATTACAACCGATTTTGTGTTTTGTACTTTATTGAAAAGGAATTTTTAAAAAAAATAAACAATGCGATACTACACTAATTGCGATTTGAGCCGCCAATACCGGTTTATATTGGCGGCGTTGGAAGAAAATATATGTCTCGTATCGACCTCCGGGGCTTTGCCACTCCGCTCGATACGGAATATATTTTCTCCCAACTAGCCCCCAATATAAACCGGTATTGGCGGCTCGAAATCGCAATTAGTTTATAGTATTCGTTATAGTGAATGCACCATAAATAAGTAGCAGTTATCATATGGTTTCGTGTTCAATTTGGAATTAATTTGCACGAGTGAGTTTTTCATAAATTTCA
>JANRMR010169641.1:0-12249 GCA_025434825.1 Bergia sp. 'catenularis' | reverse complement strand
TGTGATGTCTCGTCTCTCGTACCCCTCGACTTAACCTTAAACAAATTTGCACTGAATAATAATAACAATAATGATAATCTTTATTTTAAAAACTGTTCAAATCAAATATTTGAGTTAACGATGATAAGACCGAGGATAAAACATAAAATGCTAAATAATAAATATATCGAAAAGGCACGTATTTATAAAGCATTTCTTGAATCTTTCTGTCTTGATCATTGGAAGAGTAAACTGATGACCATGATGTCACAACAGTCTTCCCTTATCTTGCTTGGATTGGTACTGATCTTCTTCCTTAGTTTACTATCAGATTTGTCAATCAAATCTGGGGTGGAAACAGTAGATTTTACATATCCAAATTTCATAGCTCTAGCTTGTAACTTCAGTCGATGTTGCATAGGTATTAGATATAGCCAGCTACACCCTAAATTAAACTTGTAGCCCAAATCGAAATTGAGACATTATGAGCGAGTCAAATACTCCTCTCTGTCATATGCATTGCTTTTACATACTGAAAATATAAAAAATCTTTCCCAGCATGGCACTAAGCTGTTTTTCAGACGCGCGTCTCCTTAACAATGTCACCAAAAACATAATAGTTTTTAGTTTTAAAGAAAAACTCTACAAACAATATCGACGTCTCTGGGATGGGTAATCATTATCTCTGATTCTAGTAGACATATCAAGACCAAGCTTGAATCCAACGTTGCAAGCTTAAGACAGCACAACCCAGGTTACCACACAGTTGATAGAACTAACTTCAAACTAACTGGTTGTGAAGATTAACAAACTTCAAAGGGAGAGTACATAGTTGCTTTTCCGGGCACATCGTTTTGTTTTACGTGTGAGCCCAAATGTTTCTATTGGTTAGTTGATCATATACATTTCAATACCTTTCTAATCAAGGCTAACAAACAAACAAAAAACAGCGAAGAAAACTCCTTTAAAAAAGAAATTGGCCGAGTTTCATAACCAGTTTGCTTTATTAACTATGATGCTACCATCAATATGTTGACGATTACTTTTCCAAAAAAAATAAGAACAAACCGGGCGAACTCCTGAATGAGCTTAAACAACATAAAGTTCACCGTTGAGGAAAGTCCCCGGCATTTTCTTATAAAACTGTCTTCGAATACAAGGACTAGTTTTAAACCCCATTTACACTACACTGGATACGGATAAAAACGGCATCCGTGCCAATTTTACCTGTGCTTCGACTAGCTAAATAGGTAGCCCGAGCACGCAAAAAACTTTACGCGGGTATCACTTTCATTCGTGCCGTACCAGAAATCCATGATCAAGAAATAGAAAACCACCAAAAATAGACTACCAGAAAGGAAGGCTACCCCGAACAATTCAACTCATTCATCATCAATAATTCATGGATGCGAACCAGTCCTGCGACAACGAAAACTGATGGGATTCGAAAATATTTTTCATGAGATAAAGAAAACTCCTATCAAAATTCTTTTCTACAAGTCTGACAAGAAAACTAAACCGAAAGTTTATTGCTAAATAAAACGAATTAATAGGCCGCAAAGATTTTAAAACGTTGTTATCATATGCCACTGAACGTCTATTCAATCTAGCAGCTCATTTGTCGATTTCCGGAACTTTAGCTATGCAAAGATGTGATTCTCCTTTAACACCTTAAAATGTTATTTTGTGGTTGGATTAATCGTGGATCATCATGCTTGGAGGAACTAATTTGATACACTAGCTTCTCTGAAGCATTTTCATTCACCAGTTTTCCCTTTTACAATATTTTTAGTAGTAATCTTAACTTACTGAATAACTTATAAGAATGCAATAAACACTTGTACAAACAGCTGCAATCTTCAGAGATCTTCTGGATCTTCTAAGATCAGGATTGGCAGTAAACACTAAATGAAAAACAAGAAATACAAACCTGATTGCATAGTAAACCATTTATTTGACGATTAACTATACTGTAGGAATTCGGTGACAATATTAATGCTCTTCTTGGGGAAAGTAGACAATTTTGGAGTGTTTTATTTAATTGCATCTTCGGACATTTTACATCAGGTAAACAGGTCGAAACATGACACTCATAAACGGCTGTGATTAACTGGAGCAAAACACGCCTAAAACCGCAGCAAAAATCCAAGACAACGAAGCCAGGAAAAACTCCAGTTTACTAATTTAAATGAAGAGAATCTTTACAAAACATGCGCATTTACTTATCAACTTCTGTAGTAGGAAATTTTTCAAATTCTATCAACTGGAATTTGTGTAAAGCAATAGTGTTATGTACAAATCCTGCTACTGTTCCTTTCAGTGTTGATATATTTGGCAGGCAATTCAACCCCCCGGGGGTTAGTCCAATATATAAGCTATACGGGGACGTGCCACCCTTCAAGGTATACTTTTTGACCTTCTGAACATAAGGAGGATAATGCTTTTCACTTTCAATTTTAAACAGGGTATGCATATTGTTCCTTGTACTACCATAAACAGGGTGAATAGTCTCGATACTTGCAAATGTATAATTAAAAATGGCTGTATGATAGCACTTTATGAACTGAACTGCAAGGTGTTTAGTGCTTGATGAAAAACTGCACATTACAACTACTTGGACATTTGATAGTAAATTGTAGATGCTTATTAAAATCAGTTATGAACAATTTCCATTAACAGGGTGTGTCATTTTAGTTAAAATCATTAACAGGATCAGTATAACATTGTTTTATTTTATCATAAACATGGTCACGTTTTAGAGCTTGGGCGGCACCTCCCTACCCAAAATTTAGTTGACTACCCCCCTCCCCGGCAGGCAACGCACTCGTTAGTCTACTCATGGACGTGGCCTGTGCTTGCCAGGCCATGGCCGATTGTCAAATATCTGTTCATAATAGCTTTTATTCTTTTATCAAGACCACCTCCGATATTTCAACGTCTGTATAGTTTTTCTTGTTAGACCAAAACCACTCCACTGATATTATATAACTGTATGTATTCTTTCGTATCTATTTGGTGAATTGCCAAAGGAAATGTTTTCGAGCAGAATCTTTTACTTCATTTAATTTCTGGAAAAAAATAGATTGTTTTCATCATTTAAGGTACAAGGTGATAGCTTCTATTTTGAAATATAATTTTAGCTACTCTATAGACTACACTATTTTACATCTAACACCAAACCCAATGATTGTAACCGAGATAAAGAAGACTTCTCCACCTTATCATTCTGATCGCAGATCTACTCTTTGTAACCGTCTATTCTCTAGAATGTCTCAATCATCTCATAAACTTAACTGCCTTTTTCCTCAATACAGATCAACTAAATATAGTCTACGCAAACAAAACACTCTGCTCCAACCCAAACATAAAACATCGAGATATGGAAACAGTTTTTTGCCATCGACTGTAAGACATTTCAATAAGACTTGCGGCTTACTGGTAATTTTACAGTTTTCTTAGGTATGGTTTATCCATACATTCTTTTAACCAATAATCATTTCATACTTTCTAATTTTATACCTTATTGTATTTTTAACTTATTATGTAAATATTTTTATACTCCAATGTAAATCGACGGTTTTCAGTTTTCACTGTAAAGTTGCTAATAAAGTCTATTATTGTTGTTATATTTTTTTTCTGTTTTATGCCTTTCAATCAATGCAGTGTTTCGTTATGACTCGGCCTAATTTTAAACTACTTTTATATATTAATTTCATCCGCAAAATAATGCGTTGTAAAATCTTGGACGTCCTTTTCTATTGGCATGAACATTCATAAAATATTTTGGCAATACATGGTTGAAAAAAACTGAAGTCTGTATACATTCAGTTACAAATATAACTTGGTGGGGATGAATATAAGTCATTATATACTTGTGTTTATGTCTGGGGCGTGGATCGGTGTTTACAACTTGCCCTTTCAGAACTAATACTGCCATATATAACACTCCTATATTGAGCTTAAAATGTGTTTTTTGTTGGGACATCTATTTTGAAATAAGTCATAATTGTAATTTGACCCGGTATAGAATCTTCCGTGTTCTTTCTTTTTCGCTCAACAAAGCAGGAAGAAATTGAAAAGCAGCAAAATTTATCTTTTCTTTTATAAAACTATATCTTTTTCTTTCAATTTTTACTTTACAAATTTCAAGACTAAAAGTCTCGTATTTTCGTGGTTATATTTTGATCGATCCAACCCCGAAGCGAAACGACTGGTGTCCAGACCCTTGTTGTTGAAGTCAATATCCCCGAGATATTTCGTTGTTTTTTGGAAATCGGCTTGTGATTGGCTGATCTTGCATGCACTAATTTTAATTATGTGTGGACCGAGTGGGCGATGGGCGATTCGTGGGCCTGGATCGCTCTGAAACGAATGAGTTGTTCGATCGATCTCATACCAATGGCTTGTTGTTGGTAGTTTCCAATCTGACGTTCAATGTTTTGGACGTGATAAAACGCCAAAGATTGGATGTGGGAGTTGAAATGGGCTGCACAATAAGTGCTGAAGAAAGGGCAGCGAATGCACGTAGCAAAGCCATCGACAAAAATCTTAAACTCGATGGTGCTCGCGCCGAACGCGATGTGAAACTCCTGTTGCTTGGTACGCCAGAATTTCTTGTGGCATCTTCACATTTGTTCATCCACAGTTTCACTTTGTCTTCATCTGCAAAAATCTGTAAATTTCTCAAGATAAAGAGCATGCCTTCAGTTATGTGTTATTCGTCAGTTACAGCAGTTGAAAGGATTATTTGGTCGTTGGCAGTTGTTTCCATCTCTTAGTTTTGATCGCAGTCAGGAGCTGCCTTTCACTACTTTCTCTCTTGGCTGTTTGGGAGGCGTGGACGAGAGATCGTTTGGCTGAACTCTAATGACTTAGCATGTTTTATTTGATGTTGAATTTTTATGACAAATGTGTTTTTCCTCTTTGTCTGTCATAGGAGCTGGTGAATCAGGCAAGAGTACCATCGTAAAACAAATCAAGTGAGTGAGATTTTGACTTCTTCTTTGAGGTTATCGCCTTGTTTACAAGTTTATACCCGCTCTGTTTACTGTAGAAGGGCTAAAGTCTGCATGAATTGTTTCGTTTTTCCTTAGGATAATACACGATCATGGCTTTACACCCGAAGACTACCGACAGTACAAGCCCTACGTGTTCCGCAACACGATCTATTCGTTGCTTACCATCATTCGGGCGATGGATAAGTTGCGAATCGACTTTGAATCCGATGAGAGACTCGTAAGATCTCACTTATTTTGTTAATCTGTGTGCAATTTGTAATCCTCTACAATGCTTACTATACGTTGATCTTTGCGAATGATTTGGCGATGGAAGGCCTATCTACATTGTTGTAGTGTTGATCGAAAAGTGACCTTGTCGACGTCTTTCAGGTAGACGCAAAACTCGTTTTCGATGTTGTGGCAAGAGCGGACGACACTGAGCCATTTACGCCAGAATTAAGTCAAGCAATGAAAAGATTGTGGAAGGATGGAGGTGTTCAGCAATGCTTTCGACGATCTAGGGAATACCAGCTTGGGGATTCGGCTAAATAGTAAGTAAACAAGACTTGTAGTTTCTCGATATCATCGATGAAATTGATCATAAACAGCAAGTTAATTTCTATCGATTAGTTAATCTTAGTTCGATATTTGACCATTTCAAGTTCTTGTCTCTCCTGTGAGTGGATGAAATTAACAACACCCTTATTTCCTGTTTCACTGTTTATTACAATTGTACTAGTCTGTGGCTGTCACACACAAACTAAGGAAGTTCTCGTTTCTTGTTCTAATAATATCCAAAGAAGACATACTGAAAGTAGCTAAGCACTATTATCTAATAATAAATAAAATGTAAAACTTGTGGAGATGGAAAATTGAATGAATATAGTTTGAAGCCATATTTTTGTCAACCGCGTCAACCCTTGTGTTGGTATGAAGTTTTAGAAGATTGGCTTGGATTTTATTGATTTGGTAGATTAAAGGACAAGTTAAGAAGAATGGAGTGCTAATTGTCGTTTTTGAAGACATGCTTTACACCCATTTGCAGCTCGAGCCCTGGTTATATTTGTCATGTTATGACTGATCACTGGTGCGTGCAAGATGTTTACAACTATATAATTTTGTGGTATTTTTTTCAAAAAAACTCTGGAAACTTCTTAGACGTAGTTCCTGTTTTGTCACTGACGCAATTTCTTAGCATGTTTGAATTTTACAATACTTGTCACTACAGATCTTTGTATCATATTCATATAAACTAGTAAGATTTAGAAGTGGTATTTGTTTCGGTGAATAAAAGTTCTGTTAGGTTTTGTAACCATAATGAAATCTGTGTCTTCATATTTCAAAATAGCATTGATAATAAGTTTAAAATACCTAACAACTCAGTTACTCTTTAGTTTGACAAAAAGCAGTTTACTTGTTTCAGATAATTCAAACGTTTGATTATAATATTACTCTTACTTTTTATTCAGGACTTAAATCTCAATGAATTTTCTGTGTTAACTGATTAACATTATTCATTTATTGCTGGAATCCAGCTTGTTTATGTGTATTTTCTATTTATATATATATGTATGGGTAATAGCATGATTTGTAGTGGTATTTGGCATAAATACCATGAGTGATATTTCAAAGTTGTTCTAATGAAATTTCACGAGCCACAGGCAAGTGAAATTTGGAACAGCTTTGAAATATCATGAGTGATATTTATGCCAAATACCACGTACAAATCATGCTATTATTTGTTTATACTAATACCTGAGAAATTTCTGCAACAGCATCTGCTTATTTTGTCACGCGCATTTGAATGGGTTTGTAATTTTCACAAGTATTACGCTGAACTACCACTGCTCTTGACCAATCAGATTGCAGAAATTTCTCAGGTAATGGCATTAATATACATATGTTGCAATCCTTTTGAAACAGTCCTGTAATGCCAATCATAATTTTTTCTTTCTAACAATCTTATAATTATTCTACAAAGCCCCTTTACTGTTGAGCACTGTTTAAACTCAAGAAAATATTTTATATTTGCTTATATATATATATATATATTATGAATTTGTGTGTTCTTTCCTGTTCAATATCAGCATTTTAAAATGGCCTTGAACCTTCCAACATTGTTGTTCTATTTTTATATAGAGCTTGAGATAGTAAACAGGAATTTGCTGAAAACCAGCTATAAGGAAGTTATGTAATATTTGGTTGAATTAATAATTCATCACTTTTAACTTCCCAATTGAATGATGTAATTAATATTACAACATGATAGCAATAATGCTACATAAAATAACATATTAAGTTGTTTATTATTTAGCAGTATAGTACTGTACAATAATAATAACTAAACAAATTATAACCACTTTTGTGTAGTATACTGTGTATAATCTTGAGACTCAATAATGCCAATTGAACCAAAACTGCAGAGATGTTAGTTGTTATTTTAAGTACTAATTATCAATCTGGTACAAATTATAACCTGTGAGGCATGTCTGCGAAGTGCTCACATGGTTGGTTATAATTGTCTCATATTCAACAGATATATATTTTATTAATTACCAAACACTTGGCAAGCTAAGTTTTTGTGAAAGGCACCTTTTTCTTAAAATGGAGAAATTATGTAATAGGTATTAACAGTTTATCATGTTTAACTTCGTAAGTGAATGATGTAAGTAATATAACAAAATTATGGCAATAATGCGACCAATAATAACACAAGTTGTTATGTAATGACAACAGTACTGTACAATGATTGTAGCGATACTGGTAATCCAAACAACAGTTAAAGAGCTACATGTACATGCAAAAACAACCAAATTGATGTTTTCAGGTTACTTTTGTTCAAAATATTGGGAAATTTTCAGTTTTTCTTACTGCTACACTGTTGTTTTTGCTAAACTTACATGACAAGGCAGTGTAATTTTTCAGGTAACTAGTTTTTAGTCACATTTTACAAAGTACAAGAAGGAAGGGGGAATTGTTTTTACCCACCACAGAGATTATAGGTTTTACTCACCATTTGGATTGAAGTTCTTTGGTTGTCAACAGTAATGTCATTTGATAAATGTGTGAAGAAATTCAACTTGGAAAACAAGAATGATAATTATGTTGGCTGTGCTAATATGAGTCAAGTGGCCACTGAGAAAGTATTATGTGGAAGAATTTTGAAATTTTGTGAAGGGGGTTTAAAGTTTTCACTGCTTATTAACTAGTTTTTGCCATTGAACTCTTCATATTAGGAAATATTTGGGGGTTTGGTCTCAAATCTCCTATCTAATAAGGGAAATGCCCCAAACAGCAACCCTTCCCAGTCCACAGAAGAGAAAATATGGGAAACACCAGGTTTTTCCTCCCCCACAGAAAGGAAAGTGTTGTAAATAGCAACTGCTTCTCAGAAGTTGTTACTTCTATCTTTACCAGAATCCAGAATCCCAAATGTTTTTCCATCCACAAAAATTAAGTTTATCCATGGCAGCAGAATTTGTTAAAATATTCAGCAAGATCCAATGACTTGCTTGATTTGGCTGAGCTACACACAAACTGACTTGTTCAAAATTCAGAACGCAATTAACACCTGTCTCCACACTCTGCTTCAATATAATAATAGCTATAATTATACCACTTTCATTAACTGTAAACGAGACCCAGGGGAAGAAGTTTTGTTACCCGGCAGTGTAGTTCAAACTGGGCTGGAAGACATTTATTTAGTAGCTATAGATGGTAATAAACATATTGTAATTAGATCACTAAGAAGCAAGTGAGCTAAAATTTCAAACTTAGTAAGGGACAAGTCAACACTCTCAGCCCCAGACATTACATATCACATGTTGCTAAATTCTCCTAAACTGTATCTATACTTTCTTTTTAAACAGTTTGGGAGAATTTTTTTTTTCATATTAGATAGCTGCTGTGAGTGATCCATTCTTTTATTCTCATAACCAAACAACATATTTTGTATTGATAATGTAAGGAGAAAATAGGTGTTGATAAACTGGCTGGGGTTGAAAGTTAAGAGTTAAGAACAATCAAGACAAGCATATACTTCCCACAGAATGCATTTGTGAGACTTTGTGTCACTGTACTTAGTGGCCAGGTTCATTTGGTTTCTCAAAAACCCTGAAAGTCCTTAAATTTTCATTTCAGAAAATGGTATTGTATTGACAATATCAGAATGTTCAGTGTGAGTGACAAAAAGTTGCTCAGACTAGCAATACATTTAGGGCACATCCTGATTATTACCTACTGTTAGTAGTATATACTAATTTCTTAGTCTGCAGCGTAAGGGACTGGAATGATATAGCAGTTGAAATAAGGCCAGGGTCATTAGAATTATCAAATCTTAAACTAGTTTTTGAACTTTTTTACAATTACATATGTTTATATACATACATTTAATTACTTGTAGAGTTCTTTTAAAAACATTTATTTGAAGCAGATCTAAAATTATTAAAAAGGATAAAATCAAAATTTTCGACTGCTCTCTGTGACCAGTCCTCTTCAGAGAAATGACTCTGCAAGGATACTGTAACAGAATGTAAATATGCAAGCTAGGATGTTATTGTTCTGAAATTATGAAAGAGCACTCTTTCCAGTAGTTTATGGCGAACAATAATGACCTAGCTTGCATATTTACATTCTGTTATCCTTGCAGAGTCATTTCTCTGAGGTGGTCAAAAATTTAGATGTTTATCCTTTTTAAACATTTTAGATCTGCTTCGAACAAACGTTTTAAAAATAGTTATGCACACAGATCGCTCCAGCAGTTTTATTGTAGAGTTATTGTTTTATGTTAATGATATTGTAAATTTAAATTATGTTTTGTTGGACTCTTCTTGATGTGAAAATGTTGAAGAGCAATTGATATTAATAGCTTAAAATACTCAAATGTCCTTTAGTTTTCTAAAAACCACCCCAAGTACTATTATTAATATAATATGAAAGGTCTTAGATTTGTTTGTATGTTTTTTCAATGCCTCAGACCTGCCAGCTCTCACACTTTTGGCATGCGTCTCACAACTTTTGATGTTTTCTCATGATCTCATGACATGGTCCTGAAATCTCACAATTTTTAGAAAAAATCTCTGGAATTTATATTGTGACAAAACACCTTGATTTGAAGAGAAAGCACAAAATTTCTGAAACTTGCCTTAACCCAGGAGCAACTACACCTTGCTACAGATTGCATCCAGTTGAAGAGCTACTGGAGTACTGCCGTACTGGAATCTTTGAAGAAGGCAACATCCTCTTATATCAAGGAGCACTGGCAGTAAATGGAACTTAAGACAAGAAAGAACGGGATTTGGACTTTTTTTCACTATTTGATGGTCTTTAATCAACACCAATTGCCAAAACAAGAATATTTTTAAATCTCACTTGTAATTTTCTCCTAAATCTCACGATTTTTTTGGTGAAACTCGTGGTTTTTGACCCTCAGGGGTTGGCAGGTCTGATGCCTGGCTCAGCAGCCTAACTGTGCCCCCTTTCTTGTCCAAAATTGGCTTATCTGGGTATGTTGTCTTTTGTTTTTTGCTGCTCAGTTTCTGTTGCTGATTTGTCAATTTAAATATTTCAGCACTTTTGTTTCCTTGAAAAGCTGTTTGACTTTGTAATCTTTTCACATAATGCCTGGGAAGTGTTATTTTCAGAGGAGAAAAAGAAGAACAGTGACTGAGAAAATGATTGACAAGATTCTCCAACATATGAAAGAATGCTGAATAAATTTTATTTGCTGTTTAATTACTGTAGGAAGGCCAATTAAGACAGCTAGAGCTCTTAAATTCATTTTACTGTTAATGATTCAAGGATTAATTATGCCCTTTGTGTTCAAATGAAGCTTTCTACAGAAAAATCGTTCCATTCGTTCACTATGAGATATTTTGTGAGTGTCATGTTTAGTACTGAGTTTCAAATTGCATTTTGTGACCATCTTTATTCAAATTAGAGATTTATCTTGTTATTATGACGGTTAATTGACACAGTTGTCACAAGATATTGAGCATACATGTGTCTACTTTTTGTTGTCAAGTTGTTTTTGTATTTGGTGCTGCATGCTATGGATAATTAAAATAGCTCAGTTACAACATGAAAAGTTCTTAAAAAGTCCATTATAAGTTAGTTTTTATACTGAGATTATGGCAAGGAACCCTGTATTAGGCATAACTTAGGGTTTAAATGTTTTCAAATATGTTCCAGAAATTTAAAGTGTTAGTAGAAAACAAATTATATAACTTAATCCAGCCAATATCATGCACTATAAAATTTGTTATGCCCAAATGTTTCAGTTCAGTGCTCCAGGAACTAATATTTGACCATTCACAAATAATGAATTTATGGATTGACTATAATTCCTTTAAACCTTAGTTGACTGTTTCTGCTTAAAAAGGTAAGCAAAAGAATTCTACATTGAGACTTAAGAGGTATAACGTCAAATAATTTTGGCCAAAAGTTGTTCAAATTAACTTAATACATAATTATTTGAAACAAAATAAATAAGGATAGAGTAGGATACACTCTTATTTCAACTCGGTAGATCATCAGTAAAAATACACAACAATATTTAAAAGGTAAACTCATTTATATGATTGCCGTGCAGGAGTCTAATGAGGAAAACGGGCTTCTGAACATGAAGATCTCTCAAATAATTAATATATTGTAAGGGTCTGAAACTATATCAGTGTTGACACTGTCTAGAACTGTAAGTTGTTTTTGAGAGTAGTATGACTTTAACTAAGCAGTCTTGAAAGCCTTAAGTCTCAAAGGTCATTGGTTGAAGTTTTGGCTTATGATCAAAGAACTCAGCTGTGATACAAATTGAGACTGCGATGCTTCATTATGCTTGCACTAATGATCAAGAGTCTCTTATTAAGTTATTTGTCTCCTTTACACAACAAGAAGAGTCTGAGAGGCCTTAAGGGTAAATTAATCTTCCAAATATAAAAATAAATAAATAAATATATAGATTATAAGTTTTTATTTGAATTGTCAGTCCACTGTTTTACTGCTATCAAAGACAAATCATGGCATGCACCATTCATAAAAATCCCCACATATTTTAGAGCCCCCAGTTATAAGGCCTCCTGTATTTAAACCAAATGACGTGCCAAGAAAAATGTTCTGGCTATAAGCCACACTCCCCCAAATATTGACCCCTATTTATAGGCTCCTATTTATGGGCCCATGCACAAAAATATGTCAGAGAAGTGTAATAGTGAGAATAGTCTTGTCTTATTTTTAGGGAAAAACCTTCAGATAAAGATGAGGTCAGAGGCAGGAGGAA
>JANRMR010169530.1:0-12250 GCA_025434825.1 Bergia sp. 'catenularis' | reverse complement strand
ATTGACTCTTGACAAGCCGTTAACGACAAAAACTTGCATCAACTTTGGTTCAAATTTGAGCCTGTTGAAAGTCGTCGATACAAGTCAATGCAAGTCCATGCAAATTCTCATTGATTTCCGTGAATTTGCATATGCCTTTTAAGCAACCAATGCTAGACTCGCCTCAGTCTCCAGATTGACACGAAAGACACGTATGATTATCACTAGACTCGCACTCTCGCGTTATGTCGTCACTAAAACGAAAGCTTGCTTTCACTGTCTATGAATCCAACACAAAATGGCTCTAGAAACTATGGAAGAACCTGGAAAGACTGGCTAGAAGAACTCAAGAATTTCTTTGAAGTTCCCCTTTTATCAAACTTTACAGACTACAGCTTGATATTCTAGACCTGTGGCGACTTTCTTCCTCGATTGCGCAAAGTACATGTATCATTTCCGGCTTTCACAGCTTTTAAAAAGTCTTTAACATCGAGGTGAGTGATTCACAAACATATTTTGTTCAGTTTAGACTTTTTCAAACAGACTGTTGCGAACTTTTGAACTTTTCGATTTGTACTTAAAATAAGCCTTTATTCAATGTTCGGTGTGGATTCAATTTATTTGGAAGGTTTCGTAGAACCTTGCTTTGATAATTACGCTTTCTTGGAAATTTCAAACCACATTAAATACATGATTCATGAAGATCGTATAGTTTGATTTGATAAGAGAGAAGTTTTTGAATTTTGGCTTTGTCTTATTGCAGTTATAGTTGGCTCATCGCGATCAGCAATAAAAGATTCGTTATCTAGTTTAAACTATTCGTGAAACTCGGAAGGTCTGGCGGCGTTGTATTTCCAGTTTATAACCAGAAGTGAAACTGAAAGTGAAAGACAAACCAGCATTTGTTTGTTGTCCTGATTTTAAAACAAGCAAAATATACTTATCTCTCTCCCTGCTTTTAACCAAAGATCTGTTTGCTAGTTTATCATGATATTACAAACGGTAAAAATAAAACTTTCAAGTGCAAATATAAAAAGAAAACCGTAAATATTAATTCGAAAATAATACAGAGACCTCGTTTACACTTCGTTGCATTGCAGCGTAAGCAAGAGCACGAAAACCTATCCGATTTGTGACATATCACTTAAGAAAGCGTTGCGTCTCATTGGAAATGGCACAAAAAGTGTGCTGGAAAAATTGTTTCAAGTGCAAACACAAAGTCTGTCCGCTATTGTTTTACAACGTTAACGGCACCAACACTGTCCGGTGCCGTGTAAACAAGGCCTGAATCGGAGTTAGTTTTCAAGTTCTGAGTGCCAGCAGACAAGGTTGTGGTCACATTTTGTATTTAGAACTTTATTTCTCGTTTACCGCAATGAAAGTTTAAGTTTCCTTTAAAACTGTTAATCAGTTGTCAAATAGTAATACTGCAACTTCATATATTTTTGGTACAGTAGTTCGGCCGGGGTTTCATTAAATACTCACGAGATCCAACCCGTTATTTATAAGTAGAAGCAGGACTGGTTTATGTTTCCCAACAAAGGAGCCTATAGAAATATCTTCGCAATGTTTATAGGACTAAGAAACGGAATGTTTTTTGTTAGTTCAAATGTGATCTTATAGTTATAACCTGGGACTAAGTGTTTGAAAGTGGGTTAAGCGGTACACAGGGTTACAAGTTCAGTTTTCAAAATCTTGATTGGCTTTAATTCATATAAACTAGCTTGGAATTCATTTTAGGTTAATGAAAGTGTTTTCTTAGGCTGTATCAACAATACTTTATAAAGACCAAATTTTTGTTCCTAAACCGCAAAGAAACCGTCATTAAGTTAAAATTTCCTCTAACCCTGGGTTAAATTTTATCCATTTTCGAACAATATGGTTCCGAGTAGGTTTATCGTAATCGAAATGCTACAGTCAATATACGTCATATGAACGAGTCGAACGAGCCTTGGAAGTGAAACCAAAACAAACAAGTTGTCGAAGAACCGAGACAAAAATTAAAAACACTCATCTTATAC
The DNA here is from genome assembly GCA_025434825.1 of Bergia sp. 'catenularis'. Lineage (NCBI taxonomy): Eukaryota > Metazoa > Cnidaria > Anthozoa > Zoantharia > Parazoanthidae > Bergia > Bergia sp. 'catenularis'. The sequence continues at coordinate 10,250 of JANRMR010169530.1, read as the reverse complement.
TTATACTATACATTTCATAGAGAGAAAGTTCGTATTAATCACATAAATCTTGAATTAGCTTGTACAGAAGCCATGAGCAAATTTTTTGGGTGCAAGATAGCTTTCCAGTTTTTATAAATCAAATTTTGATACTTCCCATAAATGACTCCATGACTACTTCGAATTTCTTTCCGTCTTTTCCAGAGAAAGGTAATATGGTTTGATTCCGGCTCTTCAAAGGTTTCGCTTGTATTGATTTGTTTGTTTTGGTTTAATTTCCAATTGCACGCTCGAACGCGCGTGCGCTTGTCAACGTGACGTAGACCCCGAACAAGCCAATCAGGAGCGTTTATTTCAAGGTTTGTTACGTGACAGGTTGGAGCGTCGGTGGTAATGTTCGTCAAAACAAACATTAGTAACCACCTGAAGACTATTTTCTTTTTAAAAAAACCTTGTTTTTCTGCTTTAGCAGGTAAACAAAGTACGTGGTTTGATGAACAAAGGTTGATATGGTGTGTGTCAGGTGCTGCGCTAACCTTACACACCTTTTATGGCCGCGCTTAAACTTGCTCGAAATTCTCGTCCAGGTATATTTTCACCTAAAATAGCCTTTTTTTAATTGAGTATACATTCATCTCATTTTATAGATGAATTCGCAGATGGTGGGTGTTATCTACGTGGCTGGAACTAAAGTTGCGTGTTTTCTGGATATCATATCACTTTAAAAGCGATGACTCAGTCATATGCACATCGAAGTGCAAAAGTCAGGCACGAAGTTCAACAGTTGAGAGAGGAACCCGGTTTCCAGCGAGAAAGAGTCAATGGATTCAGCGAAGCTATTTCTGTCCTCCTGAATTTGCCATTTTCTAACGACGATGATCTTATTCGTATCATTAAGAAGTTGCGAAAATTTGAAGGCCTTTATGTCATTCATATTTGTCAGAAGTTGTTGTTACCTTTAAAGGAAGCATTTGGGGATCAAATTTCTTTGTTTCAGAACGATTCTGAAAATTTGATTAACCTGTGTTATTCGTACTGTTGTACAGTAGGTACACATTATCCAAGGCGTATCAGTATTGAAGAATTTTCAGTTGTGGTACTACATGCTCTCGATCACTGCTTTAAGAGCCAAACGCCTGCAAGTCGTTTTTTCACATTCTGGGTTTCAAAATATTTTGAGCTTTTTAAGGTTTTGATTGTAGCAAATATCGCCGAAAGCTATGAGAAGTCGTTTGCAGAATCCTCTGTGATAGATATTGTGTTACTTTTTACAGAATGTGTTGGTTCGTTTGAAACGCGACTCAAAGAGAGAAACTTCAGTGAGATCCTAAATCTTACGGTTGCCTTTGCTGAGCTCGATGGCATTCTGAACGACAAACGCCTGTTTTTCTTCTCCTTAGAGAGTGCACGTCCCTTGGCCAATCTTCTTATGGCATGGATCAAGCTGCTTCAGTTTTCTTTTGTAAGCAACGAATTTGCAATCCGTGTGGCAAGAATTGATGAAATGTTGAATAAGAGATCTGAATACGCCAAAAGGCGAGAAGAAACTGATTTTGTTGCTTACCTCGAGATGGAATCCCTCACATATCGCATTTCAGGTGCGGTACAGGACATTAAAAGAGAGAGTGAAAGGTTTGAAACTGGTAAAGATCAGAACAAATTGGATGTCTTTTTAAATAGCTACAACTCCATCCATCAGTACCCCGTACTTTCACTGAAACTTTTGAATTCAGAGCACATTTCATCTACTGAACTTAGTGACATATTTAGTTTGCTCAGTTTTGAGATGATCGACAAAACATTTCTCGAGCAACAAATGGTACCAAGCGCAAGGGACGGAAGCGTTTGGTTGTTGTCTCAGATATTATTTAAGTTCCCAGTTTGCCATCCAATTCTCTCAATTTTACGTATGTGGAGGACTAACTTTCCAGCTGACAATCAGTACGAAGTCCTTCTGTGTCTTTTGGAATTCGCATGGTACCCGTTTGAGCATTTCGGAAATGTGAATATGGAGGCTCACTTGCAAGACCTGTCGGAGTTTATATCGCGGCTGCCTAAAGATCTGCTCCAGAACATTCATCTTTGGAAAGATCTTTTTTTCTGCTTAATCAGAGGATTTCGTTTGCGTTGGAATCGCTTTGCCATGGACGTGTTTCTGATTAGGTTCTTCAATGAGAAACAATCATGCTTGGATTTGAAAAGCAATCAGGTCATAAACTGTGATAAATCTCAGAACTTACACACTCTTCGGCAGTGCTTAACATGCATCGCAGTATTAAACGTCGACGACTTTTACATAGAAAAATTGGTCTGGATAATGTTTGACTTTCTGACACATGTTCCAGCTCCATCATTCTTTACCATCGCGGTACGTGATTTGATTCCACATTTGCGGTACCTAAATGACAGTGATGCTCAAGAGATGGTTCTTGACATCATTAAAGGACTAAAGGAAAGAGTAATTCAACTAGAGTCGAAAGATGTGTCTAACCTCTTAGCATCTGTTTCATCAATTCCCGACGGCAATGACAGAGCTTCCATCCACATGAAACTCATTTCTTTTATGAAAACGTTTCGAGAAGACAAACACTCCAGATTAAAAATCACTTTGCTTCAACAATGCATGCAGTCGAATTTTTCCGCACAAAGCAAAAAGTTGATTATTCAAATGTTTTCAGATTCCGAAATGATGAGGTTGTTCAGTTTCATACCGGAGTGGTTGTTGGCATGTACACAACGACGTGTCTCAAATGCTAGGCTGGAAGACAGCTTCAAAATTCTGAAAGCGGCTTTACAAAGAACTCTAGATTACAATGAACAGCTCTGCGATCAATTTATATTATCTTTCAAATCTGTTCCTTCCCAAGGCGAGGCGTTCAATTTCTTGGTAGCAGCAACAGCAGGGGCTTTGTCTGCATCGACATTTGATTCTCAGATTGATCCTCTTTGCGTTCTAGCTCTAAAAGATGTCAATGGTCTTGAAGATTACCAACTTCTTTCGTTGTATCGTCATATTAGATATGGCTTCTTAGAAGTGAAGCACTTAATGGCGGAAGGATGCGTGACTAAAGCTTGGTGTCACGAATCATTGTCCGTTGAGACAGGAGCAATACCAGAAGCGGGTTATAACCAAAATCTTTTAGACCTTGCGAAATCCCTAAAGATCCTTTTATCTGGTCCTGAGCAAATGCTTCAGAAGATTCCTCTGGTAAAGAAAACCTTTTCGCTGTTTGCAAGACGAGAAATAAAGCCTTCAAGCCACCTGCTTGGTGCCATAACTTTGATTGCTCCCTTGTCCTTCGAATCGAAGAACAACACACCAAAAACTTATACCGAATTCATCATGGATTGCCTAAATGATCCTCAATTAATGATGACTCTTGGCAGAATATGGGAGGGAAGCCGCAAGTTGCATTCGGAACATACATCAAGATGTGAGACCTTAGTTAGTGTCCTGTCACGAAAATATCCTGAAGCGATTCACAACAAAGATGCCGGAAAGATTTTTCGTTGCTTGTTAAAATTTTCCGAAGAAAGCCCCCTTTTTCTGTGCTTATTGATGTTTCTCGTCCGACAACTTCTCGAGGAAAGCAGTTCTTTGTGCACTTTTTTTAATAAATTGGAAAACCTGGAAGGTTTTCTTGGGAAACCTGGAACAACCAAATCTCCAGTCCTGTTAATGTGTCTAAGCGAAGCCTACAGACAGCATCTGGGAACTGTGGAAATGGAAATACTAACTCAAACTCTGTCTGGTGGTTTGGTTGCAGAGTGCAACCTAACACTTTTTGCTGGTCTTGACGTTACTCAGCTTTTGGTTTCCTTCTTCGTTGAATCTATAAATGTTGAAAAGAGGATGAATTTTGTACAGCGGATTTTTCAAACTCTTGCCAATATTCCAAACGATTTGGCGTCGCGCATCGTTTCCACAGTTGGAATTGATTCTCGTATTTCAAAGGAAAGAAATGTGCTAAGTCTTGGATTCAAGTGGGTTATTCAATCATCAAGCCTTTCGCTCGTAGAAACATTACTAGTACTGGAATTATGTCTTGATTCTTTATCACTGACGCCACTCCCATGGCCAAGCTGCTGTAGTGTATCTCCTAATGAAGCTGGAAGCCGAATCCTACAGAGCAAGCCTGCTGGTCCTTATCAGAGAGTTAGTATGAATGCAACAACAAATATTGATTTACAAGGACATTTACAACAGTCAACAACAGACTTAAGAGTACCAGACTCAAACGGAAAAGGCAGTGATGCAGAAATCTCAGAATTCCTAACTCCAGCTGTTGTTGCCCATGACCTTATTGTAATGTTCCGCAAATTAACAAATGATTATCATTGTGCAGAGGAACTAATTGAAATAGGTGTAAAACAGACATTTCATTTTCTTTTTCGCGAGCCTAAAGTACTTTCCAATGATATCTGTTGCCTAGAAGAGTTTCACATTGTTACAGAGAAAATATTTTCGTGTTTGAGCAGAATTCTGACAACTTCAAAATCACTGGAAGCGTCAATGTTGTGGCTTGAGTTGAGTCATCACCACTTTGTCCAGTGTTCGGAGATTATCCTCGACTTTTGCAAATGGTTTCCAGCAAAAGGAGCCCGACCAAACGGAATTATCTTTTTGCAGAGAAAAGTAATGTCCATTCTTACGCTCCTGAACAGCAGAGCTAACGTCACTGGTTCCTACTGCAACCGCAAATGCTATCAAGGATTGAAGTATCAGATCTATCACATTTCTGTTATTCTTAGCATGAATATTGACCTCGAAATGACGGCAGTTCTTCTAGACTTGATTCCAATCTCCAACAGCGCTAGCCAAATGAGTTCAACGTGTGCACAAATCATTTCTGTTTGGACAGACGAGCTGGAAAAGAAGAACCTTGTACAGAACCTCAGTAACTTACACGCACAAATTGAACATAACACTGCAAATGATATTCTCTTCGTATACCAACTCCTTGTTCCGGCAGGTCGCATCTTTGTTAACTCAGTTGCAGATGTTCTCCAAGCAAGAAATGAACTAATTTCCATTGTCGAGCTGCAGGAGAAGTTCAGACTAGAACGATTTATTCCATGGAGCAATGAAATGTTACAATCTGGTGTCTCTTGCAAAGCAATAGATACTTGGTTTACGAGCTTTTTGTTTGCTAAAGATGTAACATCGCGCGACGTTGATGCCATTTGCAACCTAACCAAGAAGGCATTTGAAAAAATGCCATGTGTTTACGAGTCTGTTATCCGGTGCTTATTCACAGAGGACATTCTTAAGTGTATTTGGAGTGAAAATCATCTGCGTGAAGACAAATTTAAGCATTGCCTACGGCTTGCACGTCTGCTGAATGAGTTTATAACGATTGCTCAACAAACAACATCTGTGACATCAAGTCAGGAGGGAGAAATCCTTGGAATACTAGCCGAAGCATGTCAAAAGCTTTGCCAACAATTCTTGGGGAGTCCCAATTGTTCTTCAAAGAAACTGTACAAGATCCATCATGACACCCTTGTATTGCTATTTTATCATATTTTCTGCGATAAAGAAGATACCTTAGCAAGTGAATCTACTAAGCTAGATCAGATTGAAGCAACCGTCCTCAGGCGACTGAAAGATGGAAAACTTTTTGATGTCTTGTTATTGATCATGCGCCGGTGGCTTACAAGCATCCAAAAACGACAAAAATTGTCGTTGCATGTGAGAAATATAGTTCAGATAGTTATCAGTGAGAATCCAATGGCCACACTGGCAAGTAAAGTCCCACTGAGTCCACCGACCAATCTCCAATCTGCTGTCGACGTAGAAGAGATCGTAAATTGCTATCTGGAGAGTCTTGAAGGGAATCAAGCTACAGTTGCACGCCTTCGAACATATTCCTATAACGCAGTGGCCCCCACGACTGGTGCAGGTACAGATGAGACACTTGATCTTTGGAGCAGTCCCTTCATTGAGCTACCATGCTACATCAAAAGCAGCCAATGTCCGGAGACAAAACAACTTGCACAAAATCTTAGAACACTGTGGGTAGAGTGGAAAGACATTCTGAACCAAGCCAATATCAAAACAGTGAAGATAAACAGTGCAGAAGTTGAGGTTGAGTCGCTGTTTAAGTGTACAAACAGCCTTCAAGAGTTGGAACGTCAAGCGGAAGCCGTTAAAGAGGTTACAAGAGATCTGAAGTCTGAGACTTTTGCCCACTGGAGGCAGGTTCTAATGAGAAGAGAAGAGTTACAGCAAAAAAAATTTAAGAAACTGTGTTCGTACACTCAGGTAAATACGTACTTACCAAATGATAACTCTTATTGGTTTCAAAATTACTTTAATTTTATATAGTTTAAGACGTAACATTGTTTGTTTTGGCAGAACAGTGTTAAGAAGCTGCAGGATTTTAGATCATTGAAATGTTTGGCAAAGCAGGTATCTTACGTAAAACGTGAGTTGTCATTTTGTTTCGAAATGAACTGCCACAATCCCCGATTTAGGATCAAGGACGTAAATAATTATTCTTTTTAGGAAGAGGGAGTCAAGACGAAGACCCAAGTTGCAACCAAGCTTGTTATTGTTTGGGAGAACAGATTTCTTGAGTCTGCAAAACTTTGTACAGAAAGGATCCCAGGTAAAAACTCCAAATTAATTAAGTTATAACTTGTATTAATTCTCAAAACGTAATTAGTTAAATAAGGCAAACGTTATCCAAAAGAACAAAAAATAACAAGTGAAAACAAATATACTTTGAAATACCTGCCTCACCGTTTTAGTTTCAGAAAAGAAACTACTCGTGATTACAACTCTAACCGCTATACGTATTGGAAAGATGTTGGCGTTTTACACGTTTATTTCCAACTGCAATAATATCGTACATGTGCGCACGCTTATTCACATTATTACGTCATATATTACATCCTGAATTATATTCATAACAATACGGTTGGAGCTAGTAGTTTTACAAATCAAATGCCATTCTATCCAATTCAATGCACCTTTTTTTGAATGGTGTAACCGTGTCAGTTTTACATATAAATCAGATATTATCAAGGGTTATCTGGTATCCAGGGCCATCAGGGGTCTTCTGGGGCTACCAGGGACCGTCCGGGACCGCCAGGGATTGGCCATCATAAATCATCATTGGGCCATCAGGGATCATTCTTTCCTGTGTGTCCAGATTAAGCTTTGCAATGCCATGTTATTTAACATGGATTTTGTACACCAGGACTGACGATGATCGTATTTGTTTTTATGGTCAGGATGTTATGCCCCTAATGGGTTCCATTCGGAGAAGCCCGTTCTTTGTGGACTGCGGAAAGACAACAAAATCCTCACCTTGTTCAAAGAGAAAAGACGTGGAGTTCGCGAGGAGTTGGAGAATGTGGAAGTGAGGCTGTATGAGGCTGGCATGTACGTGTTCGGATTGCACAGTGACACTCACGAGTTTGTTACGGATGAGTTATGGGCGGCTTTCTACGAGATGCTGTTACAGCGGAAACTTGTTCCCACGATTATTCTATCAAACATTAGTCCAGCTTTTGAGTGGATCAAGCAGTTTGTTAAGCCAGGTGAGAACCTTTAAAATACTTACGTAACTTTTTTATAGTCATTTGTATTTGTAATTTTCAATTTAAAAACCTCTACTGATAAATTTTATTGTGTAGAAGTAAAGTCATTCATTCACAATAAGTACATAACTCAACCGTATTTTGGGTGGCTGTACGTGCTGCCAAAGCTTTCAAACCAGGACGCTATAAGCAGCCAGGTGATCGGACATTAGAGAGATTAGCATCGCGTTTACGGCAAACGGCAGGAATGATCATATAAATAAATAAATAAATAAATATATATATATATAAATGTATTGCTATTGAAAGATTGTGAAATACCGACCAAAGGAAATATACTAATTTACTTTTGGTAGATTGATTAACGAAGAAGGACCCGGGGAAGAGGGTAATTCCCGTATTTGACTATACGGTGTGTGCCAATTTGGTCTGGTAAAGAGTAAACATTTTGCTCGGTTAGTCTGGAAAAGGGTGTTTTTTCTTCATTTGCTCCGCGATGTCTGTCTTGGATCTCAGGATATCGGATAAGTCAAATACGGATTATTTTGCAGCCCCGGTGTCTTTATTGGCAAGCTTAATATAGTGATGCTTGTTTTGTTTGATCCAAAACAAAGTATCAATTTCTTCATTTTGGTCTGAGGTAAAGAGTACAGAAAACTGTTTTTCCGGGTCTGAAATAGGGTCAAGGTTTGAAGGCTTGAGCGGTAAATCCCCCACCTATAATATCGGTGAGTATCCAACCCAGAAATTTGGAAATTTGCAGACAACGATTTGCTCCCAAGGAAACTCTGAATATTCCGGATGTGGTTGTTTCAGCATAGTCCTCCCGCCATCTTCCCCGTTCCCTGGTACACTTGAAATACTGATGCTGTGTTGTTGCTTTTTCGTCGTTTCCAGACCCTGGTCCACCGGAGCCCTGGGGTTTCAATTATCATCCATCAGTTGTCCCTCCCAATGAGGATGATGCAATTGATCATGATCCAAAGCTACTGAAGCATAGAATGATCTTTTTCCCGGACCTGAAAGAGTTCATGACGTTAACAGAAGAGAAAGTGGCAACTTTCAAGTTTTCGGATCTTCAGGTGATCGATACTCTGTATTTCTCTGTATTTGGAAAATGCTGGCAAAACTAAGGTTGACCAAACGGGTTTCTAATTCGATGTCAGTAAATTGTTGCTAGTTTTGATCTTCAAAACGTGCTCCCAAGTTTGCTATGATTAGCTAGCGGTGTGTGGCGAAACGGCTTCGCTGTTTCGTTTTGAAGTCACAGCAAATGAAAGAAGCTTGTACTATCAACTTCAATATAAACGTAAGCTCGCTCAAAGTCCATGTAAGTTCGTGACCTGAAACCAGACGCACTTTGGACTCAAGTTTAATACAAACTCTATGAACTCGTTATTGACACTCTTGGACTTGCAAGTTCGTTTGGCCAAGACTTTTAGCCTTTCCTAGGTCTGGTTTGGGCTTTTTTACCCTCGACTGGGTGCAGTTCGCCCCCTGGAGCTCCCTCAGTTTAAGTTTCTCACTATAAACGCTGGCAACGTACAGACTAGCAGCCTAATTAATTAATTAATTAATTAGTCAGTAGCGTAACTAAACACATGTTTTACTATATTTTTTTCTTAATGTATCTTCTAGACTGTCAAAGAGGTAGAAGAAAGAGAAGAGAGAATACGTCACCTCACAAAGGAAGTTAAAGAGAACGTCCTGAGCCTCCTTAAGGAAAACCACGTAATTTGCGCCGAAAGATCAGAAAAGGAAATACAAGACCTGTCGAATAGACTCAATTGTAGACTGAGTTATGCTATCAATCAGACGGTTAGAAACTACATTCTGCATGGCAATAAAGCCACTCCTGAATTTGTGAAATGCAAGATTGACATGGAAAAGCTTCACCATGACTGTGCGGATATTCTTAGTAATGTTGGTATTGAAATCTACGCCGAGATCATTACTGAAGCGATGTTGAGAGCTTCCTCGTAGCTGTTGCACTGACCTTGCTATCGACAGTTCTTTCGCATTCCAGTGATTTCTAGGCGCCGTAAAACGTTTCCATCCAGGTGAAAAGAAAGATGCAAACTTTGATTAGCAAGGCTCCCGCCTGCCAGATTTTTAACTGGAGTTTTAGCAACTGAAGATTTATTGGCTGTTGCTTTCCATTTTAAAAACATGAATATTCCGTTGCTATAATTACTCTGTAGGGCGTCCACAGGATTCTGATTAAGCATTCAAAAGCATGTCACACAAATATGAGTTTGGTAACCCACATTCATTGTGTTGCAATTATTTTCAGAACAAGACGAACGGCTAAAGACTGATATTTTTTTTAAAAAAACTTATGTTTATACATAGTTTTGGCGCCACCTTACATTAACTTTTGGAATTTAAAGTTGTCGTCAAAACCTTATCCGAGGAGTTAAAGTTCTCAGATATTTCACTTGTTGTGTCACCTGGAATACAACCCAAAATGGAGTCGTTGAACTCATGTTTGTGTACAATGAAGTTAAATGCTAAAAAACAGAACGTATTTCAGTTCCTGATAAATTACCATAGAAAGACAAAATGTGGAGGAATAGGTTGATAAGGTAACGGTTCGCTGTAACACTATTTGCAATGACATGTACATATGAGTACACGCTTTTTTTAATAAGAACAAACTTTATAAGAACACCCAGGCTGAGATTTGCCCAAAAATTAAGAACAAGCTAAGAACAAGCTCAGGC
>JANRMR010169308.1:0-12251 GCA_025434825.1 Bergia sp. 'catenularis' | reverse complement strand
ATACCCCTTGGTTTATCTGCTGTGGTTTTACTCATAATCCAATCGATGACAACTAGGAAGAGCATCGGTGAAATGATGGTAGGACCCCGCCGGTGTAGCTCTCAGGGGTCACTGAAACACACAAGCCTCCCCACCATGACAAGGTATCAGTACATAGGGAAGAATATCATCATTAGAATATACAAATTGATACTCTTCCTCTTCCAGATTACGTCTTCTCTACCCATGCACCTTTCACCATACTCCTCAAGCATTGGAGCTAACACACCTCCATCTTCCTTATCTCTTCATCTGCTGGGTTCAACGAAACATGGTCAGAGAATGGTTGGCTACGTTACTTAACCCGCAAAGTTTTGAGCATAAGCACAGGCATAAGAAATTTAAATGACAAAGGAAAAGACAAACAAATAACAAGTATGCGACGAGATGGAACAAGCTGACACAGGTGTATCATTGTCTTTTTCTTTGTTATTTAAATTTCTTATGCTTGTGCTTATGTTCATTTCACAAGTGTGAACCAGGCTTTAATGTTTTCGCAACATTTTGTTTCATACACAAATGTTTAACCATATAAAACTGATTGCTAAAATAAGCAACTTCACATCTTGCGTTTTGTTCAATTTAATGTAAGGTTCTAAATCTGTCCGCCGATCAATGAAAATGTATTTCCAACGTCCAGACAGATTGGAATTGGCGATCTGATACTTGAGTCGAAGAAGCATCTTCGTTACAACATTTTAGAAATAAGAACAAAATTAAGAATAATTTGAGGCTGAAAATCCCAAAAAAATTAAGAATGAGCCTCGGCCAAAATACCTGGTTCTTATAAAAACAAGCGTGTAGTTGGGATGGTGTGACGGATTGCGCACAACTATTTAATCTTTCGCTTCTTTCCTTTCCTTCCATATACTTTCCTTTCTTTTTATTTCAGAAGTTAAAAATTTTGTTAGGAAACTATGCTCCAATCTGGAATTACCAACTGAAGGCTATTTTGTGCATATTGTTGGTAGGAGTGGGTGCATATATTTGGGTTTTCATAACAAAATTCAGTGAGCTTTACACAATACTCTGAACCAGGCAATGCCTTTCTTGCTTCGCTTTCTTTGTTCAGATAAGAGATAATTGGTTCAAAAATACTAAAATTCTCCTCCGGAAGTGGTATAATGTGTGGATTCCTCTCCGTGACCATCTCCAATAAGTCGGACCCCTTAAGAAATCAAAAGTCTTCATCTCTTCTCTTGTTCAACAGACACTGGGTACCCTCTAAAATTGGGCATTCAACTTTTTTTTATATATAGAACGTCTATTTTGTGGGCTAAGGGCTCTTAATATTCTTAATATTTTTTCTGGATCTTAACCTCAAGTGTTCTCAAAACAATTGCAGTGTCAAATAAAGTGTTGGTAAAATAGTTGTCTGTATAAATACATTCAAAGACACTTTCAAACATCTAACTTAGTTCATATACGTATCCAAATGCGTTGCTACCGACTGTTTATTAAGATCAAAGGTGAAACTGCACTGCTTTCTCGAGATACTTGGTAGCAGTTCTCCGTTCCAATGTCAGAAGTAATGGAAATATGCGTTCCAGTCTTAGTCTCTGCCTGAGGTAAGTTCTTAAATTTTGGCATTTTTGCTGTCTTGCAAGGTAAAAACAAAATTGAACTACGAAGTGTCGTATTTTAACACATAGCGCATTTTATCATGTAAATATGGTCAAATGCGCTTTACAAAGTATGATACTCTACTTCCCAGCATGTTGGTACTCATTTTACCGACCTTGATAGGATGGAAAGCTTAGTTAATTTTGGCAGAAAGAAAGTCACCGAAATATTCAACCATCAATGGGAGCCGGGGATTGAACCCGGGAACTCACAGTTAGCCCAGCTGTGTAGCTGGCGGTTTGTTTGGGAGGGCGAAAAGGTCGGGACAGGAGCGACTTGTTCGACCCGGTGCCATTTCCTCTCCCCAGTCTTTCCTTTAATGGGTTCATCTAGTATTGCACCGGGTCGTTTCGCCTTCCCAAACAAACCGCCAGCTACGCAGGTTACCTCATAGGTCTAACTGATCTGCCATACAACAACAGCAACAACAACGCACAATCTTTATTAGGGATTCAAAAATGGAATGTACAATTGTTACAGATCTTTTGACAGGCTTATGTACATGTACAAAATTGAAGTGTGACAGCAAGCTGTAATAACAATACAAGACTGGACCAAACAAGTGATCACGTTTTAAATGTGAAAAAATTCACTATAAACTACACACAATTAACTATTTATAAAATTAATATTATTATGGGAGAATCTGTGCAAGTAGCTTGCAAGAGCAAATCACTTTGAGCAATACGAAATGTGAAGAATTGCATGTAAAAATACCAATCAGTGAATTTTCAGTCAAACAATATAAACATTCCAGGTTTTTCAGCAAATTAAACTAGGATCAGGAAGTTTTCAAGCAGTTGTAAGTCATGTGATCCAAAGACAGTAAACCATGCTTCCAAGCACATTTCCTATTCTGTTCAAGCTCTTTTTCTCCAAGAAACAAGCAACAAGTTACAGTAAACACCAGCCATTTTTATTTCATGAGTTCAATATACTGTATGTTATATTACATTTTATTTAAAATTTCATGAATTGCAAGAAATTGATGCAGTGCAAATTGAAAAAAAATGGATGCTGAATAAGCAATTTCTCTATTAATATTATTATAGTTTATATTAAAAATAAAATAATTTAAATTTAGTTTTGCATTTTAGCCATTAACTATATACAAAACAATGATGAACCTAAATATGTTTTACAAAATCAGAAAATTCTATGAAATATCAAATAATTACAAATGTCAGCCAAAAGTAAATATTAATAGAAATGGTAATAGATAAAGTTATGATAATAAGGTTTTTTTAACTCTAAACTTCAACTCTAGGTTTGCAGATTTTTTAAATACCTCTAGCCTCTAATATCATATATCATCTGAAACAGAACTCCATTACCAAAGTGACAGGCACATGCTACTAATTAAGATAATTTAGACTCAGATTACCACTAATTAGTTTGTATAACTAAATAGTGTTTATTTCTATCAAGATTTTGTAAATGAAAGAAATGACTATTATAATTTACCAAAATAGGAAATCTATGTACATGGTAGGTTAATTACTGAAATCAATAATAATAATTTTTAAAAAAATATCTTTTTTCCAAATGCCCTATCAGCAACAACAGATTAATATTTGTATTGGCAGATTTAGTATGATATTTACTTCACACTGCTACAGCTTCAAGGTCACACAAATTATCAAAGTCTTGTTCTGCTTTTTCATTACTTTCCTTAACAGCAACCAACTCAATAATTTTTTGTTTTGCTGTTTCATACTCTGCCTTGCCAAAATATTGCTTCAGCATTGGCGCATTGCCGATGAACCAACTGTCAACAAATCTCAGAAGCTTGAGCAGTGACCAGAGATAACCATCAGCACTCTGCCTAAAGAGAGTAATCATTCTTATTTCATCCACAAGTTCCCTCTTTGGACCTGCAACAAAATTAATATTAACGGTAAGAAACTTGTTACATTTTGAGTTACACGTACTCTAGTATCAGTCAAAGGCTGGGGAGGTGAAGCGTTTTCAGTTGATATTATTGCCTAAAAATTATTTACTCCTATTACACGTAAAAGACTGCTCAATCAAAACCACTGACTGGAAATAATTATGCATTTTAAAGTAAAGGTTTACTGTTTACAAGTATTTGTGTGAAAAATAGCTCAATATTTGTTGCTCGCAGCAAGCTATTTAGGATTTTGCAATAACAATTGCTTTCAGTAACATGTTGTTAACACACTGGAAAAACTATGAAACCAAAATTTTGTTTCTCATTACAGCAAGAATAAAAACAAAACTACTTCCTGTTAATAGTCCTTTTCACGAATTTAAAAATTTTAAATGCAAACTTTGTCCATTTTAATCTGCAGAAAGTGAGATAAATTATTTACTTTTCGAAAGTTTCGACTTGCACATCTTTCTGTTGTTCAACTGCCATCTTGTAAACCTGCCATCCCAAAGTGCATTGCTTGAATTTGCAAATGAGCAAAATTGAAAATTGGGAAATTGCTCCACGTGAAAAAGTAGTTACCAGTGGGTAACCTACAGGTATGCGTACCAGGCACAGAACTTGAAATGTGTTTCCCATAAAATTTGAAATCCTATGGCCAGTGAGTGTTGCAGGGTAAAAAGGTGAAAAGATAAAGCAAGTTTCTTTAACGAGGGTAACACGTGACAGTAATACAACTGATAAACTTGTGGCCCTTGGTGTGCACTTTACCCCCCTCCCTCTGTCAGTGCTCTGTTTTTCGGGTATTTAAAGCTAAAGCTACACAGATCAGAGGAAAGTTAAAGCAGGCGTTGGAGTCACTGAGAATCCAACTGGGGACCTCTAGCTCTGAAGGCTGTGCACTAACCAACTGAGCTATGCCTGCTTCGACTGGTGGTGAAATGTACAGTTCTTAGGTATCAGAGGTATCCTCATCGATAAGTTTGTAACTCAATCTAGTAGTAAGTAGTTTCTTGGTAAAACAGAAGACCACGCCTTCCAAGTACTGCACATGTAGCTAGTAGAAAGCAAGAAAGTATCCAAACGGGGCAGTTTGAATTAACAGTTTTTGTTCATCCTGCAATGTTGTAGTCAATCATTTGTAAAAATCAGTGGTGGAAAGACAAAATTATAGCATTCAAGTCATTTCGGCGCCATTAGAAGACTTTTAATTAGTAATTCATACATCTGAAACCTGGTAACCCAGGGAGATTCCCATACTAAGAGGGGTGGGGATGCTCATCGTACCTTTTAGGCATTAAAAGTCTGGATTTTGGTACTCCTTAGGGTGTTCAAAGCAAAACACTAACAAAATGGTGCCTTTTTGGGGTGTCACAGTCAATTGAATGGCTATGTGTAGCTTTAATGTAAAAATCATGACACCATTTCAACAGGCTCTGTTTCTGATTGATACCTTTTAGGAGTAAAACTCGGCTTAAGACACACCAGCATTGGTATCTTTTAGGGGTTCAATTGAAATTTTCCGACAAGCATCTCCGCCCTTTTTATATGGAAGTCTCCCCTTCCCCTCCCCAGGCCTGGTAAAAACAAGATGAAACTGATGATCTGCATGATAAACCTTTATTGCTGCATAATTTAACTTGACGTTCTTCAAAATCTGCCCCTTTTCCACACCCTATCAACAGCCCCATATTCTTAGTCTTTACCACTCCTAACATCTTACCATGGTCTAGAAGTGGATATTTCCTTCCAAATAATGTCGGTTCCATGGCCAAAATAGTGGACTCAACAAGGCTATCGAGTGTGATGGTTGCACAGTTTACCCTCTTGTATGATGCCAACACCAGCCAATCCATGACGAGCTTTGTTCTACCTGGTCGAATGCTCCTCTGGTCAAACTCGATCAGATCTGAGAATAGAGCATCATCTAGGTATGTCTGAGTGGGACTTGGGTCTACAACCTGATGAATAAATTGAAAATTTATACCATAAATTATTTAATTTGTTCTTTTTCAACAAGGATGCTGGAGTCAACAAGTATACATAAAATGACACTTTTAATTATATTTGCACATATTTGTAAGCAGGGTTCCCATGGTCTTTGAAAATCCTGGAAAATCCTTGAATTTTAAAACAAAAATTCCAGGCCTGGAAAGTCTTGGAAAACCAGTGGGGGTCCTTGAAAGTCCTGGAATTGCCTATCTGACACCAGCAAACTGTTACAATTTGTTGAAAACTTTGATTGAAAATCGACAAATACTTAGACTGAAAACACAGTCCGAGCTTAATCCCTAAAGCAATTGTGTGTCTTACAGGATTTGTGATTGGCTGTAAGTTTTGACCATCCTGTGATCAGGTTAAAAGTATCCAGTTTTTCCAAGTGGCATGTGTTTGCTTGTGAAGTCACTGATGGTCAGTGATTAAACTCGCAATGTTAGTTACTAGATGCAGAATAACTGGCACTGTTTGATGATTAAATGCAGCAAAATATGGAAAGCCTTCAAGTTTGAATTGCCAGACAGGGTCCTTGAATTTGTTTGACAAGGTTCTTGAAAAGACCTTGAATTTCATGTTCAGTTAGGAACGGGAACCCTGTATAACTCAATATAACACTGATTATTTTATAGTTAATAGATGTTCTGGTTTAGCATTTTATACATCATGCAGTAGCAAGCTAAAGTGCTACATAAATTTAACCTGACTTGCAAAAGCATAAAAACCAATTTTATTTAAATAATGAATTTTCCAGCAATATTGACACAATTTTCAGAGTTTACCAAGATGTTGCTCATAGCTAAAAAGGGCCAGCACTCAGCCTACAATTTTTTAACCACTAATTAACAACTGTGTGTTACTAAGTAAGAACAGTTTTCTCTAGCAAAATGCATTAAAATGATACCAGCAAAAATTCAAGTAGTTCACAGGCTACGTGATTACTAGTTTGCTTTTCTGCTGTTATAAAAATTAGCTGACTATGACAGTCTTCACATGCACAGCCTAACTAGGCAAGAAGATGAAACTGCACTACAATACTTTTATACAAATTTTGATTTTCTGAATGCTTTAAGGTTACTGCAAATGGAGTAGCAATGCCTCTGAGTACATTATATAATGCAAACATAGCTGATCATGTTATGGCCTACAAATGGAAAAAAAGAGAAAGGACACCTGTCCTTATAAAACTGGGATCCACACGAGAAAGAAAATTACAGGCCAATCACTATTCAAATCATCATAAATAAAATCTTCTTGAAAGCAAGGCTCAGTGTCAAACTAACAGCTTTCATAGTTGTGAAACAACAGTACTGTTACTAATGGAAAAGTTGGAGAATGACCTCAGATGACCACCAAGTTGTTGGTATCCTATGGTCATGCTTTTGGCTGACTTTATATATTACCCTATCATATTAGCCACTCTCAAGGCCTGTGGTGTTGGTGACAACAGTCTCAAACTGCTGAGATCCACAATAAATCTGTCCTCAAAGAAACCCAGCAAACACCAGATAAATCATGCAACTGCAGATCGAGCTGTTTCTTCCACTGCTTACCCATGAGCCACTTCAAATAAAACTTAGAAAGTTATGGTGACTGTGTTGCTACAAAATTAATATTACTTATTCTATTTTTGATCCCTCCCATACACTGTGCAGCCGCATAGCCACAAAGTCAATCTTTTAGGGATAAAGCATCCAAGTGGCAAGGTATTCTGCAGTTAGTCCAATTTCCAACTTATTGCTGACCAGCAGCATCTTACAGCTAAATAACACTTAAGTTTAAGTTCACAAGACATGTTTCACTCTATGCCACATTTTAAGTTATCCTTTTTCTTCATTAGAAGCAGATGTAGCTCAGTTGGTCAGTGCATGGCCTTCATACCGAGAGGTCCCCAGTTTGATCCTGAGTCATTCCAATAATTATCTGTTTCAACTTTCTTCTGATCCATGTAGCTTTAGGTTTAAATACCCGTAAAATGGAGCACTGACAGAGGGAGGGGGGTAAAGTGCGCACCAAGGGCCACAAGTTCATCAGTTACCACAGTTACTGTCACATGTTACCCTTGTTAAAGAAAGTCGCTTTACCTTTACCCTTTCCACTGATCAAACAAAATTATTTTTCACTTCTAATTAATATGAAATGATAATTCTTGCCTGGTCAAGTGCTTGAATGCTGAATGACTCAAAAGCGTGTCAACAAAATACAGAAAACCAGTTTTGTTGTTTAACGGCTATGTTGCAAAAATATCTGAGAAGAAAGCAATACAGTTTTAACAATTAAATAAAATAATAAGTGAAAACTTAATATAGAACTTGTAATCCGAAGGTCTTCAAACATATTTGTCGATTCAGATTGGGCATATGGTTAGTAAATAATTCAATAACCATAATGATCTTCAAAGAATGCTTTCAGTTTTTCCTGGCTGTATTTTGTTCCAAGATTAAAATTGCGCACATATACACCTTCATCATGAAGTTTGAATCCAACGAAATAATGACAAGGCGCGAACGTGAACTATACACAATCGACAACCTATCGAATATCGTCAGGATTTATATAACCTCGCTCTTATATTTCTTTTCTGTTTACAATTTGAATAAACATCTGCATTTCGTATTAATTACATTTTCTCACCTTCACGTACAAAAGATCTCGCCGTATCCCCAACCAATATCTTGACTCGGTTTCAAAATCGATCTTTCCCAGCGAGTACAAGTCTAGCAAGACAGCACAAGCGGCACAGTCTAGAAGTATTCCAGAGCCTTGTCTCCCTGGAACATCGCCAGTTTCTGTGTTCTGCCACAGCAAACAAAAGGCCTGAGAAAATCTCAATTTTCGTGTTTTGAAGCTTTCCTTGTCAAACTGTCCTGCCTGAATTATTTCGCGGAGTTTGTCTGCAATATAACCCGAATATTCAGCCGCCATATTTATCTCAGTTTCTCAAAGGAACTGTTTCTGCGTCAGACAGCAAATTGAAACGAATGTAAAAATCCGGCGGTTTGTAATCATATTGTAATCTCTGATCGTCTTCGTTAACCCGCTGTCGCCTTTTAATCGTATGGAAATTCAAATACCAATTCATACCTCCTGGAAACTCCCTCGGAAATTAAAACACCTGCTTCCTCCTCTCCTGCTAATGGCCCTTTGTTGATGGCAAAACGTTGCATGCACCATTCTCGGGGAAACTGGGTACTAAAAAGAGATGCTGCTGACTTTTCATTTGAATCATCACCTCGCAAAGCATCTTGGGTGAATGATTGAGGCTAGGCCCTCGGCCCTCTCCAAGGGGGTTGCTGCTGTCGCTTTTCGCTTCGTCAAAAAGCTAGATTAAAGTCGCCTCAAAAAACAAGCCAATGAAAGAGAAATGTCGCTGTCGGTTTTTATCAATTGTTCTTAGAAAACTCCTGTCGCTTGTTGTTGATTAGCAGGAAGTTTGTCGCCTATTTCTTAGGTCATGTCGCCTGTCGCATAAAGCCCTTGGAAGGCCCCCCAACTAGGAAATCCCATGAGACAACTTTTTAAAAAAATTCAAGCTGTTGTTATTGAAACACCACAGCTGGGGACATCGCAGAGGTCCCATCCCTTGGAGCTTAAAAAAAGTAAAGGGAGAGATTTTTTCCGAGGACTTTTTTACAAGACATACCCCCTTCCGGAGGCTGTTGAAAATTTAGTCTTCTGAAATAGCGTTTTGTGCTTTTTGAAAGCATTTTTGAGCGCAAAGTTTCAGAAATAAATTTGAGGACGAGAATGTACTCCATAGTCTTTTTGATAAAGTAACTGGACCAACTGGACGTGAGTTTGGGAACTGGGTAAAAAGCAAAACACTGTAGTAGAGTAATCGATCGCCTAAGAAAATCGAGATCATTTTCTTGAAATATGTTGTCCTGTTGGCAATTTACTTTAATTAATTGTCGCTTAAATGCTATTGGTTCTGCAATATTTTCCCTCGAATGTCGAAAATTCCAAGATGGCGACCGAGATTTGCCATTTCGAATTTTTATATTTATTACCATGACATGAACAACTAATTAATTGAATATTGTTTGTGTGGAAATTTATTAGTGGATCACGTACTAACTGCATGTCAAAGGGTGTGTTCTAATTTCTAATAGTTTGGAAAATAATGGGAGGGAGGTCCAAATCACACCCTGTCCCCCTTAAACGTTAATGTTTGTCAAATAACCCAGTATGTATTCTCTGTTGCCGCTGATTACAATGATTATAGACTCATTTTTGCAGTGTTGGCCTTGACTTGATGCTAAATATTCTTAAATACCAATGTAGATATGGGCTCTTTGTATTGTTGGAGATTCGAATCTCGCCAGTATTCAAAGGTACAGATAAATGTAAAGGGCAGGTAAAGGTAAAGGTAAAGGGTAGGTAAAGGTAAAGGTAAAGGGCAGGTAAAGGTCAAGGTAAAGGGCAGGTAAAGGTCAAGGTAAAGGGCAGGTAAAGGTCAAGGTAAAGGGCAGGTAAAGGCAAACTGGTAAAGGGCAGGTAAAGGCAAAGGTAAAGGACAGGTAAAGGTTAAGGTAAAGGGCAGGTAAAGATAAAGGTAAAGGGCAGGTAAAGGTAAAGGGCAGGTAAAGGTAAAGGTAAAGGGCAGGTAAAGGCAAAGGTAAAGGGCAGGTAAAGGAAAAGGTAAAGGGCAGGTAAAGGTTAAGGTAAAGGGCAGGTAAAGGTTAAGGTAGCCCTTTACCTTTGCCTTTAACGTCGGTAGTTCCGTCAGCTCCTAGAGCTGGTATCATTGAAAACTGACAGTGCGCACTTTACCCCCCTCCCTCTGTCAGTTCTCCGTTTTAAAGCTACACAGACCGAGAATCGAACTGGGAACCTCCAGCTCCGATGGCCACGCACTAACCAACTGAACTACGCCTGCTCCTTATGCCCGCCTGCTGTTTATGTAGATTCAACACAAGGTTGAGGGTAACACTGTGGAAATGAATTTGTTGTCATTGTAATCAGCGGCAACTGCCAAACATTCTATGGGGTTACTGAATAGCTCTCTTGCGAGGTGACGTCACGACGTAAACAATGCAATGCATTATGGGATAGGCGCGGGGTCAAGAGATCCAAAATGGCGGCCATACGTGATTGCCTTGTGGCGTTCAGAGCCGAAAATGTAAAAAGCGCTTTATTGAAGGTTTTCAAGTTGGCATTCCTGATAAGTTTTGAACTTTTTATTTTAAAAGTATCTTATCTCACTGTATTGCCCTAGTCGCTGTCAACGCTCTACTTCCCAAGGATTGCAAGTAATAAATAAATCAGCCTTAGTCAGTTACGTATGGAGCAGGTCAATTTACAGATCCTAAACTTTGGAACAGCTTGCTAGCCTTTATTGGAAACAGTCATTCCGCAACCAATTTGAAATGTATTCTAGCTTAAGACTATATACCTTTTTAAATCCTTACAAGATTAACTTTTATTGTTATTATCTAAATTAATCCATTTATTAGTTACTAAGGTCATATAATATGTATTTTAGCTAATTTTAATCATTTGTAATTTCTGTCTTTCTTATAGCTATGTGTAAATTTTTAACTAATGTTTTAGTAAAACTTGTAAACGTTTTGAGGCTCCGCTAAATGCGTACACAAAAATGGTTATTTTTTTAAATATTATCATCTTTGAACTCGACTCAGTCCAGGTTAATGGAATTTTTATCTGACTCACACTCAACACGAAACATTAGTCAAAAGGCCAAAAAAAATACGTTCTTCTCACATTTTGTACGAGAACTCACAAAACAAATCCTCACAAAAATACTGCAAAAAAAGGAGGTGCCAGTGCCTGTGCTGTATAGCTCTCAGTGAGTTTGCCTGAAATACCAGCACACATGAGAGAAATGGAAGATAAGGATAAAGGAGAGTACGAACGGAGAAAAATACTTCAAAATACTACAAAAAGACCTTTTTTACCAGTTCCAGTCGTCAACAGTTCATCATTGATTGACAAGGAAAACGCGAATAGTGTATAACATTTTCAAGTCCTCCAGTAACGATCATACTGTCCATCGTCATTAAGTGTAAGTGTATTTGGTTTTGGCGGGTGCATCCAACCCCACGTTGACTGTGTTCTTATTTTGGGCGATTGCGCTGACGCCCAAATAAGACAGCAGGCCTTCAACTGACAGCTTCTGCACCTGCATCTGATTCAAAAACGCCTCTGCTTCAGCCTCATAGGCTGCAGTGATGACAGTAGCTTCCGCCTCTGCTTTCGACAAAATGACGCGCGCATTTGACAATGCCTTCTGGATTGTAGTCTCTGATTGGGTGATCGCCTCTTGTTTAATTGTGTTTGCCTGGACAAGTTGACGAGGTCGTTCGCTTAAAGCAATGTCAATGTTCTCTTTTGCTGCCTCTTTGCTCCTGATAACATCTTCGTAGGTTTTTGGTCGAGCAATGTTGCTAACCTGTAGGTCCGTGATATCGGCGCTCACATTGCCAAATCTGGCGCTCATCATACTCAGGAGGTTGCTCTGAAATACGCCGCGTTGGGTCTGGAACTGACTGGTGTTGAAGCGACTGCAAGCGTCAAAGATACTTGTCTCGGCAAGGTTACTGGAAGTGGGAAAAGAACAACATGTTTTGCTTAAAAGCCATAACAGCTTGTTATTGCATTAATACGTATAGGTAATAGCATGATTTGTAGTGGTATTTGGCATAAATACCACAAGTGATATTTCAAAGTTGTTCTACGTAAT
>JANRMR010169086.1:0-12254 GCA_025434825.1 Bergia sp. 'catenularis' | reverse complement strand
AATGCCGCTTCAATTTCGTTTCCTTTTTCTGTAATTATCGCTTCTACGTGTAACTCTGTATGATACGTAAGAGCCTAATCCTATTAGTTGAAGGTATCGGTACGTGTTTTTACTTTTCCAAGTGCAAAGTTTTACTCTTAATTAAATATATTTCACTTTAAAAAATAGCTTAGAACTCTACAGCTTTATTACTTTTATTTATTAAGATAGAACGAAACGGAGTATATTACTTTAATAGCATCTTGTTTGTTCACGTACAACCTCCACAATGGAGGAACAAAATGGGAGGGTAAGAGTATTTTGATGTCAGTCTTAGCATTACAAATATGAGGAAGGTTGCTGGATAGTGGTGACATAATTTTTTTTAATACTGTACACAAAAATGTATCAGAGGATGCAGATAAGAAACATCCTGGAGAGTTTTTACAAGCACTAAAACAAATGATCTTTCACCTTTTATGTGCAGCCGTCATTGCAAACATCAATAAATAATTATTAACAGACACTCACAAAAGAAAGAATTCAAACTAAGAAGCTACATTTAAACTTGTGTCAACATGTGGAAAATATTCGATAAAAAAATACATAAAATGTAACAAAACTGAAACATACGATTTCATGCTTATCCTGACAGAAGAAAAATATTGTAACAAAAGCAACACAGTGTTCAGATACTTAAATTGGTACTTAGACATTTTAAACTATTAAAAAATAAGACCTGCACTGCAGCAGCCAAAAGAGTTAATCACATATATCAATGAATAATTTCCGGAATAATAGGTAAAAACTTTCGAAAAAGAATTAAAAGAAAAATGGGTCGAAATTTTAACAAATAAGACGATAATAGTCGAAATTCTGAAAAGTTTCAAAACGAATAATACTGACCACACTGCGATTGACACATTAGTCAAGGATTTTCTAATTGTTTGTGAGATATGTTCTGCTACTTACATTAGAAGTGATAAATTATCAGCTTTTTTGCCGATAAAAAATTTTCTTTAATCCTTATCAGACTGTGCTTTTTTGGCGGTACTAGAACTCTAAATCTATAAAAGCTTTTGCTATGAAACTTGCCAGGTAGATAGATCTTTGACAACTAATTAGTTTCACATAATTATATTCTCGTAATGGGGTCATTATGACGTCATAATGACGTCATTTCCTTAAAAAACCGTGTTTTTCCAAAATTTTATCTTTTTTGTATTTCTTTCAAATTTTGTGTTTGAAAATAATATGAATGCAACCTAATTGCAAAAAAATGAACGCACAATCATAATTTAATGAGAAACAATACGGTTTGAAGTTGTCATTTGCTAACTGAGGGGATGAGGGAGAGGGTCTTTTGGTAAAATTTGTCAGTTGTAATAATTTTAAAGTTTCTGCAGATATTCAAACAAAGAGGGACTAAAACATCTTGCATGAACAAAAAAGTAAAATTCCGAACAAAAATACTACTCATGACGTCATTATGACGGCAACAACACTATTGCGAAATATAGTGACGTCATAAATTTCCCTAATTGATCCGAACTCTTTTTTGCTATGTATAGAAGTGGTTGACCTTATAAAATACAATTAGTTCAAGCTGTAAAACGTAACAAAGCATTATGAGACGGCAAATGACCAAATTTGACAAAAACAGCCAATCAGAACGTGGTTTCCATGGTAACATCCTACCCTATTAACAAAAATTAGCCATATGGCTAGTTTCCTCAATAAATTTGAGAAAACTCCTATAAATTGGGCCGTTTACCTTGAATAGTTTTAAAGTAATCAATCTTTAAAGGCCCAGGGGGCGCGTTGCACCCCCTCCCCCCCGTCTGAATAGGGTTAGGACAATTTCCAGTTAAAAAAATCGGTAACTAAGAGCCTGTTTACATGGAGGTGGGGAACTCCGGGTAGGTGAGGTAACCCGGTGAAGTGGAGTTGCCCCCCTGTTTATATAGTCTTCTTTTTTTTTTTTATCTTGATCACGTTTGCATGAGAGGTGGGGTGCCTCAACGAGGCGGGTTACCCATTCAGCCAGGGCGGGTAATTCGCCTAGTTGGGGTGAAGTTTTGTAACTACTTTCTCATGTAAACACTTAAAGGTGGGGTAACCCGCTCAGCCGGGCTGAGGTAACAGATAGTTTGGAGGTTCATATTACAGTAACCAAGCTTGTCATTTTAAGCCAAATGTGACTTCACGTTCTTATCAACCTGGCAAGTATTTTCGCGAGCGTTATCTAACAAATTTCGAAACTTCCGAAGATGACAATTTTCACAGGCTGAAAATGATTTCAAAGAAGATATTGTTGAGTTGTGTGAGTAATCAACTGTTTTGCCGGCGGCTTTGTGTCATCAAAATAAAAGTGACAATAACAAACCACGTTGCGAGTTTACCCCAGGGTGGTGATTGCACGTAAAGGTGGGCTAGTTTTCGACCATGAGTAGACCAGATATAAACCAAAGTTTATTTTTATATGCTTTTAACAGAGAAAAAAATAATAGGTCAAAGCTGCACTTTTCTGACGTTCTGAAGACGCTAGGCCTGGCAAACCACGAAATCGACAAGTCTCTAAACTTGTAGACTGTGTTTAGCTGCGGTACGCTTAACAAAGATTTCATTGACGGCAGCTAAAAAGCAAGTGCCGGTCGACAAAAAACCCAAAGGTGGCGTAGCAGTGAAAAGGTTGATGGGCATTGCGTTGCCGTACACTCGTGCACTGAGGTAATTGTTGAGTGGATTTCACATATATCTAGTAACTGTACGCCCATAGCTTACGTCTCACGCGGTGTACACTCTCTCCACTCTGCTATCGGAATCAGCTGGAACATCATTCAAAATTGACATTAATATTTCTTTTGACTCATCAACGTAGCGCTTGTTGACATTGAAATTTGAACTCAGTTTAAACATATGAGGCAGGCATTTCACCAGTTTACTGTACTGATATTTCTGTTATTAAACCTCAAAGCTTGTTGCTTGAATCTGTGAAAATTTTGTTCGCTCGTGTACTTCACTCGTGTGTACTTTTAATCACGACCCAATTATAACAGATATTTATTTTAAGGCCGTCACCACGCCCTAGCTATTGCAGCGTTCAGAACTTATTTTTCGGCGATCCCAGCAATTATATGGAAACCATACTTTACAGAATTGAACAAAACACTTTACAAAAAGAAACTGACCACAATGAATTAATACTAGTCACCTTTAGCGCTACCAAACGTAATCAGTTGACATGCAGAAGATCGGCGGAAGACACACGTGAACGACGCAATAAATAAATTCAATACTAGTTCCCGCCAACTATAAATTCCGAACTTTTCACTGGAGAGATTTTTTTTGCCAGAAGATTATGGAGCATATCCCCTTAAGTGCTTAAAGCATTTTCTTTTATACAGGAATGGCTATTGAAATTGACGTTTTATAACAACCCAGGACTCCTTGGACTCAAGGTAGAAGTCGGCCGATACTTTCTTGTGAACGTTTCTTCAGTTTCTTCTTTTCTTTACGGCGGCAGTTTGTTGTGGTTCACCTTCTGCGAATTATCTCTCAAAATATAAATAAACATCTTCGTCCTGACGAAAACCTTGCTCAGAAAAGCAAAGCAATAGTTGTTTAACATTTTATGACTCTGAAGTAGCTTCTCCCCATCATAAATCTATTCAAACCAGTTGAATAATTCTGTATAGTTAACTTTTCATTGGAGGTCAACAGGAGCCGCAAGGCTGCGATGAGGATTTTGTGAAACCGGAAGTAAAATGACGTCACTTTTTGCTGGATCATTCTGATACGGCATATTTTTGAGTGCGCTGCCTCCTCTGATCCTGTGCTACTCACTTCGGTCACTCATGCATGAAACGAGCGCGCGCGAGATAAGCGTACGCAAAACTGAGGGGTTTTTTCCGCTCACTTTTTAGTTGCATAAAATGGAAATACATTATTTTTAAAAACTCACCTGTTTGGTTAATACTAGTGTCAGTGTCAGTGCCTAGCGATAGATACTTACCTCGGCGCATTGGCGCCTCGGCAAATATCCACCACTAGTCAGAAAATAATTCTTAAATTTTTCTCTCAAAAGTTGTATTGCTGATATTTACTCAATAGCTGTTATCCGATATTATACTCCTACTGTTGTCTTTGTTTTTGCTTTTTTCAATCTCGCTATCGTCTCCGTTATCGTTATTACCGATATTGCTGTCGTTGTTACAGTTACTGTTATTGTTGCCAGTTCATATTCCTGTTATTTGCTATTGTAACTGTAGTTGTTATTGTTGTTGTTGACGTTGTTTTCGTGCTCATTGTTAGTCTCAGTGCTGTTGTCAAGAACTTCATTACTGTTGTTGTTGTTGCTGTTGCACGTATAGTTACCTTTGTTTTTTCCAATCTGGTTGTCAACTTCACTGTCGACGTTGACTTTGTCATTTCCTCTGCCTTTCTCATGATTATCACGCCTATTGCTGTTGCCGGTGTTTGTACGGTTTTTGTCATCACCGTTACCACTGCTGTTGTCATTGTCATTGTCATTGTCATTGTCATTGTCATTGTCATTGTCATTGTCGTTGTCATTATCGCCGCTAATATTACCTTCCTTATCTCCGCTGACGTCGTGGCAATCTTTTCTGCCTTCGTCGTTCTTCGTGCTACTGTTGTTGTGTATATTTTCAATTACTTTTCCGTTGTCAAAATTGGTTTCGTCCATCATATGGTGTGGAAGTACGTGAGAGACGACGTGTGCATTGTAAAGTGCGACAACTACTAGACCAGAAATGACAAACATGAAGGCAGAATCAAACTGAAATGTCAGCCTGGCTGGACAAAGGTGATAGATGGTGGAAAAGAGCCCTTCAAAGATCAGCGCCCAAGCAAAGGAATACCCAGCAGAGAAATCGTATGGAACCTTCTTTTCCTTGTCTGACACTATCCAATTGCTCCAGCAGCTGGTTTCGCGGAACGATATGGAGAATGCTAGAATTATCCCATGAAAGATGTAAGGCAGGTTGCTGAGCATGAGATTAGATGGAACGTCAGCCACAGCAATGGGACGGTAGCACTTTTCATTGTAGTAACAGATGTCACGGTTTCCACTCTCCACCATCTTGTACCAGCGGGCAATAACAAACTGCACTGAGCCTACTGCAAAGACGATTGCAATCGCGCCTGTAGTATAAGAGTATTTTTTCAGGCCCTTACCGAACCAGTGAGAAGAGACAACTGTTAACCAATCCTTACACGAAAACGACCGTTCGTCTTCAAAATTGAGCCACATATGTGCCAAAATTGCAATGATAACCCCAAAAGCAAAAGTTCCAACGCACATTCCAACTATCGGCCCAGCTGATTTCACTTCATGATAGTCATAGCTTATCTTAACACTGTCGCTTGAGCCATTACCTTCTCTGACCAGTACACCAATATACCATGTCCCGGGCGATAACTCTGGAGTCGAGAATTCTGATAGGGTTATCCGCCCAGATGTGGAGAAAGTCAATTGGATAACCTTACCAGATTCGATCTCGCGTGCTTTTCGAAAGTCACCAGTTTCGACAAGTTTACGGCTTTGAGAGACCAAAAAGTAAAACACGGTGTTCTTCGAATCTTTGCTGTCCGAGGAAGCTGTTATTTCAAGGAGGCTCGAGGTCTGATTCTTATCAACATTTACGTGTTGAACTTGTACCCGCGTATCACGTCGGACTCTCCGGCGAAGTTCTTTCCTGTGGCGGTTTGTCTGACTGGTCATTGTTGATGGCGTTTAAAGGGTTGTTGTACTGATTGCCAATCCCAGTGATGGAGCGTTTGACCGATGATGAACTGAAAAGGGGGAAGGCGGTGACGTCACGGACATTTGTACTAATCCACCAGACACTCAGGACGAACACCACGACCACTAGATATCCGAGCCTCATTTTTCACTTGAAAACAACTCCCGAATCTGAAAAAACATATAAAATACTATGTTTTTAGTTCAAATTTAATAATAGCAAAATCATTGCATTAAAGCTTGAGGGCGTTCCAAGATCATCTGCCTTTCATAATTTTTAAAAAATTTCTCCTATTACTAGATCATGAGACACTTGGGTCAAAAAAGCATTGCACTGAGTGAAGAAAAGTCTGTACACACTGCATACTTTTTCCTAACTACTTTACATAGAAACTCTTTTTAGTTGCTGAAATGCTCAGTTCATGTTGATAGTTTAGGCCAACATTCCTAGAAAAGAAACTCAGAGTCTGTCAGTGAGAAAATATTCGTTTCCTTATTGAATTCCAGTGATGGAAATACCAATTGTCAAAATGGCAGCAAAGATCAGAATTCTTTACTGATATTGAATGCAGTTCCTCGCCAAACCTCCAAAGTTATTATTATTGTGGTTTTGCACAATGTTATTAGCCTGTCTAATTGTTCATTAAAATTTAGACTGGTAATGCAGTAAGTATTTTTTTTATATTTTTACAAGTTCCACCTTAAAATAAAATCAAGTTTTAACATATTCGTCAGAAATGCCTCTTCAAAACTAGATGTTTAAAATTCAGCAGGAAAAGTACATGTTCTATTAGTATCTGTCTTCTAGAATACGGAACAAAACCTAGGCATCTAAGTGTTCATGATTCATCGAGTCGCGCGAGACAGATCGAAGACGAGAGACACGCTCAGTATATGTACAGAAATGATGCACAGTTAGGTGGTATTCACATGATGCCAGATCGAGTTTATTCCAGAACGAAAACAAATTCGTAATGTGTTCACATGAAAAAGTTCCAAAAACGAATTCGTACCGGAATGGACCTGGAAGCAGCGCACTGCGTACGCTCTATTTGTTCCAGTCTTCCAGAAGTTCAACTCCGCCGTCCATTTCGTGCCGGAATGAACTCGTACGTTGTTTATATGATGCTGGAAAACCTTTGCCTTCAGATTTTGTTCCAGATTGAAATTTTCGATCCGGTACGAAAACCCAGATGAGTTCATTCCGGAATGTGTCATTCCGGTACGAACTTTTTGGAGGTATCATGTAAGCAAATGCAGCGATTTGTTTGGAACCGAAATGAAGTCGTACTGGAACGAAGCTCGATCCGGCATCATGTAAACACCGCCTAACAGTGGTTACGAATGTCCTTAAAACCAAACATATTGAGTAGTAAATTCGAAGTCGTTATTAAGGCAGTGTTTACATGATACCGGATCGAGTTTCATTCCAGTACGGCCTCATTCTGGTTCCATACAAATCGCTGCATTTGTTTATATGATACTCGAAAAAGTTCGCACCGGAATGACTCATTCAGGAATGAACTCACCTGGGTTCTCGTACCGGATGGAAAATTTCGATCTGGAACAAAATCTGGCCGCAAAGGTTTTCCAGCATCATAAAAACAACGCACGACATCATTCCGGCATGAAATGGACGGTGGAGTTGGACTTCTTCTAGACTGGAACGAATGCGCTGCTTCCAGTTCCAATTCGTTTTTGGAACTTTTTCATGTGAACACAGTAGGAATTTATTTTCGTTCCGGAACGAAACTCGATCCGGCATCATGTAAACACCGCCTAACAGAAGGTGTTGTTCATGTGTTTCATATTTATCAGCTTTCAAAGCCAAGCGCGCTCACTTGATTTTCTCCATCAGCTCAGGCATCACCCAATTTCCTGTGTTCCTTTTCACGCACATCAAATACAAATTTTATGCGTGATTGACCTTAAAGTTCTGGAATTAAGAAGCCCAGGTTTGTTAGCACGGCATAAGCGTATGTAAATAATGAAATGGAATGAACGAAGTAGATGGAGTAAAAATACAATGAAAGAAGCATCTGAAGAAGAGGTTTTATAATAGCACAAAAAATAATGAAAAAGATTACTTGGCTTTTGACAAAAAACCTGAAAAAAATGTTATTCAAACTCATGGTATTCAGTCTTAAATGTACGCCACTTGAATCATCAAATTTACAGTTACTCTTAAACTGTCGCTCTCCTTTACCAATGGCCGTATAGGCCGTAATTACCTAGAAGGGTAAATAATTCTTCTGAGACAAATAATTCGTCTAGATAAATACGGAAATCTGCATCAAACGAACTAACGTTTCGTGCTGCTCAGCTCGTCTGTTTAGTGAGTCGTTCAGACGCACAAAACAGACGAATAATTCAACTTGGTAAACACGAGACTCACTGAACAGACGAATTAAACGGGAACATTGTAACTTTATAACCGCTTAATTGTGTTTTCAACAACGAGAACAGGAAAAAAATCCGTTTGATCAATCTCATATTTAGTCAGACACACTTAACCTTCTGCTATTTGATGCGTCCCGTATTTATCCAGACCAGTCTTTCTAGGTAAATACGGCTAATCTTTATAAAATACATCCAAACAGCCGACCATTCTCTGCACAATTTTGCGCGTGGTCAGAAATTTACAAAACTTCTCAACAGCGATTACTGATCGATGATAATTCACCAATCTCGTTCTCTCTTTTAACTGATATCTCATCTACTGCCATTGAAAATTCTTACCTTACTTTGCAAACACCACACGAACTCTTCAAATTGTTAATCAAAGGGGGAGATTTCAAGTTTTACTCCAAGTTGTTTTCTTCTTCTACATGTAATTAATAATGAAGTAGATCCAGCCTTAAGACTAAGAAATTGTTTAGAAGTTAAATAAAAATAGTATATGTCGTTTCCGAATGTTAACAAACTTACTTTCCAGTTACTGATCGTTTTTGTAAGAATTCTGATAATACTATGCTGTTCCAATTAATGGAAATCGTTTAAGATCTTAAGGAACACCATACAGAACCACGCAGGGAGCGGTAAACTTCAAATCGCCCATTTGGATGAAACTTTGCATGCAAGTATAAGTTCGTGAACTATAAACTTTGGCATAAATTTTACTTGTCAAAAAAACTTGTACATTTCACCAAACGCATGACCCCCCTTTTTTGAAATTTACGCGAAAAACTAGTTGAAATGGTAGTGTCTTTTCTCCATGCGGAGAGATTCTTTTAACATGACAATTTGACCCGTGAAGAAATCGCCGCTTCTTCGTGTGGATGTAGCAAGACAAATTGTGGCATCAGTTTTGCGTTACTGTGATATCTTGAAATTTCAGCAGATTTCAAACAAGTATTTCGAGACATTTGGCGTAATTTCTAATGTTATTTTTGGTTTTTTAAAATAAATCGTAAGACTCAACATTTTAACATAAAACAGACTCACCTTGACTCACGGGTCGGTTAATTTTCGAGATATATCAGTCCTGTCGAACAGACGCGAAACTCTCAAAAACACGAAAATGGAATAAATTAAATACCAAACTTTGTAGTGTTTACGGATCAAATGGAGCATTAGGTTGGGCAGCTCAATTATTTTGATCAACAGGGCAGATGATAGCCTGAGTTTCAGACTCTTTCTTTGTTTTCTGCCGGCGGGGCGTCGCTCGCAGCGAACGGATGAATGATTGAATATCGTTACAATCTTCTGTTCAGATTATGAAATGTTTAATTTTTCAATTTATCGCATTTGCATTGCAGCAGTGTTTATAATATCAACAAGCGGGTCACGCACTTCGGATTTCCGATATTCAATAAAGCAAGCTTAAGTGATCAAATACTTAACATCGGTTATAAAATATGTTATATACGTTGAAGGTGTCGGAAGGCTTTGAAATATTGTTACAGTGTCATTGCATGAGAGTACTTAGAACAACAACAACAACAACAACAACAATTTCTTGTACCCTCATTCTTACTTAATACAGTTTTAGAAATATTTTAAATATTTAGGGGTACCAACTTCCAAAAGTAACTTAGAAGCTAAAAATGCTTGGAAGTTAGTAGACTGGTCAAACTAGTCTCCTCTGACGAAGGGCTAATGCTCGAAACGTCAGCTTTCAACGTATCCCAAAGGCGAAAAACATACCATATCATCTTTTGTTGATCAACGAAACATTTTCAGTCCACTCGCCCACGCAGAAAAACAGTTTTTTTCAAAACTAGTTTCTCAGTGGTCAAACTAGAACGTGAGTGTTAAAATCTTAAATCATAAAAACTTTGTTTTGCAGCTGAAAGAGAAACAAGTAGAGGAATGGCACAGTTGTTGTATAAATCATTTTCATGTGAAAACTCACATTTACTCACAATAAAACAAATGTCACTAATGAAGGTTTTCTCAGTAAACTCTTTCATTGTCTTCATTTACGTATGAAGTATTGGTACTGAGAACAGCTTCAGTGTCACCTTTTGATATTGTTTACTGCGAGCTTCTGCTCCCGGCTTCTGTTTCTAAAAAATGTTGTTACATTCCCCAAAATATCTTGGCCTTAAACTAGCTTTATTTGCTCAGTAAAACCAAAATCGAACTATAATGAATTATTTTTCTTTCTCTAATCATAGTTACATCGACACGGCAACACGAAAAAAGAAACACGTTTTCTTCTCTTGTTTTAATATGACAGCAAAACAATTCCAACAAGAGGTGATTGAGCTCAGTGAATAACAAAAACCCGAACTTAACTGAACAAAATGGAGAGTATCAATTTTGTTTAAATGTGGATCTAATAACTAGAGTATACTGAAGTTTCTCTTATTTGGTGTTGATAATTGTAGTTGAATATTCAAAAATGATTCCCTTAATCAAATCTTTCATGTACCAACATCTGCCAGGTCATCCTTGCTAAAAATTGCACAATTTCGTAGTACTGGAGTCTAGTTCTGCCGCGCCCAATGTACCACATTAACTGGAGCATACAGTTAATTTCTTTATGATCCAAGTTGTCTTAAGCAAACATAAATTAACATATTTGAATATGGGTGCGCCGACCGAGGAAACTAGTCCGGACAATGAACAAGGAAAAGGGGCCTGTAATATTCTTGTACATTTTCAAATAATTAGCAGTACAGAAAGACCCTTGATAAACAAGAAATTACCTACTATGTTTAACCTTCATTACTCCTTACTTCGGGTTTGCAAATGATTGAGAAACAAGAAATGAAAAAATCTCATTTACATTCTCAGTCCATCTAGTGTAAAGAAATGCAAGGCAATAACTCGAGCTTGTTGTGTCATATTAGCTGATACTAGACGAGTGCTGGAATGTTATAAGTTGTCAACACGTTCAAGGCCGTACAAGTTACAAGATATGAGTGAATAAATTATAATATTTATCAAATTATTTTTGTCGTTTTATGGTATGGCTCAATTTAAGCAAACCGAATCTGCAATCAAATTGGAGTTTTTAAAATATTTAAGAGAGAATACACTGACATGAAGCGACTTTGTTTGTTCCCCTTTGTTGACTGACTTATGAAGCAGTGGTAGGATCAGTTTTAGTGTCATTTTCCAATATTTCTGAGAGCTTCTGTTCTGAGAAAATACTTTCCCGAAACACAACCTTTGGCCAACTCCATTTATTCATTAAAACTGAACTCGAACAAGCGAATGCTTTACCCAACCCAAATCGTGGTATTGAGATTCAGTCTTCAAACGTTTTCTGAAAACTTACTTTTGGTTTGCGTATGCGTAATAAACCAACTACTGACAATAACTGAAAAAAAACCCGTTCAGTTTCATTCCCAATTTAACACATTAAACATGGTTTCAACAGCGAAGGGCTGAAAAAATTTAACTGAATACTCGAACTACCGAACCAAACTGATAAATGCTGATCTATAATAGTTAATACACAGAAGCTAAGGATTATCCATGCATGGTCCGTTATCCTTATGACTTTTATCTGGTGTTTTTGGCTAGAGTTGAATACTTCAATATGGTTTCCCCAAACAGTTAGATCACACAGCATCATCTTAGCCTTGGTGAAAGTTACAAACGTGTTTAATTTGTAGACTTGGAGTCTAATTATTTCCAACCCTATGTACTTTAGCGGCATGCTTCTTTAAAAAATGAGATTTTTTAAGGAAGCAACAATCGTTACATGTGCGAGTGCACTGAACATTAGTCAATAAACAGATATAAAGAGGTCATTGTTTTTGTTCGTTTTCAAATAATAAGCTGCTAACTTGAAAGCCCTTGGTAAAATTTAACTTTGCCTTTAAAACCTAGTTTTGCAACTGAAGGAGAAACAAGGATATGAATAGCACAATTATTGTATCAGTCATTTTCATGAGAAAACTCCGCGGCGGTCTTAAACACAATCATGCAAATGTCACTAATAAAGGAATAAAACAGTGTCGCGTGTGGCTCTATATAAGAATAGAACACGGAGTGACGTATAGGACACGAGAAAAGTGTTGAGAGAAAACGAGGCGAAGACGAGTTTTCTCTC
>JANRMR010168975.1:0-12257 GCA_025434825.1 Bergia sp. 'catenularis' | reverse complement strand
TATCCCGTGACAACGGGACATTATCTCTTCGATTTACTGATCCCGTACTGTCCCTCAGAGTCCCGTACAGGACGTCAAGGGACTTTTTTGCACTGCCCAAATGAT
Source organism: Bergia sp. 'catenularis' (assembly GCA_025434825.1). Classification (NCBI taxonomy): domain Eukaryota; kingdom Metazoa; phylum Cnidaria; class Anthozoa; order Zoantharia; family Parazoanthidae; genus Bergia; species Bergia sp. 'catenularis'. The sequence continues at coordinate 12,152 of JANRMR010168975.1, read as the reverse complement.
GGGATACGGGACTATGGGACGACGGGATCGCCCCGTGGGATTGTCCCGTAACCACGTTACAATATTTCTGGACGGTACTGTACTCTCAAATGTCGGCTACATATACCAAGAGGATTTGCCCAAAAAAGGGTGCCTTTTCAGGCTTGCAATATTTGTAAGGGTTATTAAAATTGGCCTTTCATTATTTGAAAGGGTTGCTAAAATTGGTGTTTTAGTATCTAAAAAGGTTGTTAAAAATAACAGGACTGGTGTATATAAGGGTACCATTTTCATAGATGGTATGTGAAAGGGTACAACTTTTTAGTGTAGGTATATTAAAGGGTGACCATTTTGGGCAAAAATGATGTATGAAAGGATAAGGGGTTGAGCCTTCAGGCAGAACTTCTCCAAATAAAAGTCTGTGGAGTATTCCTTGTGCTCTGTGTACACAACAAACATTCCTGCACCCTATTTAAAAATATCTGATCTCAAACTGTATTTCATTGCATCAGGAATCACCACCTCCAAGAAGTAATGGAGCTCGGAGTCAAGGTTGGTGAGAAAAAATAGATTCAATTGACACAGTAAAGTTTTTTTACAAGTATAAGCTAGTGAACAGCACATTCAATGCTTTTTTTCACCTAATGATACATTACAGTTTAAACTTTAAAGAGGTGTCATAATGTAATAATTTATATTATCATTAATTATTATTTTTATTATGAAAAAGGCTACTTGTACTGTACATTGAAAATTAAGCTTGAGAAACTTACGTATACTACACTAGCATAGCTTTGTCAACACTAACCAAATAAAAATATTTGTAAAAAGTGATACAACTGTAGATTGCAAATCCAAAATAACTCATTGTTTTGTTTTTTACTAAACCTCATGGATCAGTTATTTAAAGGAGGTCTAAATCTTAGCTGGTGTCTAACTATTGTTTATAACATCTTTAAACAAAAGATAAATGTTGGTTAAGATTTAGACCTTGTTTAGATGAATAGCCCTATTAGCCTATAAGGTTTTTTTATGTCTCATGTTAAAAATCAGAACTTTGTGAAATGTTTTTATTACTTGCATGTTGCAAGCAATTATAATACATTATTTTGCAGTCATTGATTTAAAATCACTTTATAAGGATGAATAGTCAGTATTTGTGTTTGGTTCATTTCAGCCATTAAGCTGTCTGATGACACTTTTGCCTATCTGATGTCTGTTATGACAGAGATACAGAATTTGAAGGTAAGTGGACAATCCCAACATTTTACATGTAGTCTCCCAAAATCCACACTGTCAACCTACTGACTTCCTAATTTTTATCAAATTCTCCTGATTTTTCAAATTCATTCTAAAAACCAAGGAAAGAATCACCAAATTAACTCACTATATTTTTTTTGGTCAATATATGATTTAATGAGAAGTCACTGTTTGATTAAAACAAGCAAGTTCATCTTATTTGCAGGGTTGTCAAAACGACCGAACAGCAGGCAAATTTAACTAGCAATCAGAATTCTGGCTAAAAACTTCCCATGTGGGTTTTGTTGGCAAACTTGTAATGAATAGGATATGCTATCAGACTGCTTTCACAGTTGATAAAAATAATTATGCTGGTGTTCCAACTAGGTAAAAACAATGACAGGGCACCCTAATTTGCATATCAACTTCAACCACAATCAACTGCTTTTCCATGACTCCTGGAACCCGACCTTGTGGCAAGCACTAGATTTTTCTTCTTCTGGAGCTGGACTCTGTGTATGTGGGGGATTTTATTTCTTTGTTTGCACTTGATTAATGCTGAAGAAGCTGTCAAGTGTTGATAACTTTCGTTTCTTTGCAGACATGATTGCATGATTGATAGCTTTTGAGAATTTGGCGATCAAGCAGAAAACAACAACAGCTGTTTCTGATATCTACACTGTGATTGAGCAGTTACAAAGCAAGCACCATGACAACAAGCACTGAAACTGCTGACTAGTTATTTTGGCTCAGAATTACATTGTTTTGAGAATGGCTTTTATGCAATGGTTCAAAATGCACAAGAACTTGGCAAAATATCGAGTTGAAACATCAAAATTTTTGGCTTTTATGTCCAATTTCCATTGCAGGGTTCCTGCGGAGTCCTAAAAAGTCTTAAAAAGTCTTATTTTTGATTTTGTATTTTTAAGGCCTTGAAAATGTCTTAAATTTGCAAAAATTCATCCTTGAGGTCTTAAAATGTCTTAAATTTTATGCCAAAACTATTGTTGCATGATAGAACTGTAGTTATAAGTTACATAAGTTGGCCTGTATTGTAACTTTTGAATAAAAGATCGAAGAAAAATTAGAAAAAATTTGAAGAAATTGTGACCCAGTCACATATCAGAATACAAGAATCAAAGTGCTTTTTCAAAGGGTGGAAATTTCAGAATTACCAAGAGGAGCACACAATCTGAGTCAATGCTTGAAACATATCCTTAATCTACGTGTGCTGGAATGTCTGCCACATCAATAAAATTATTCTTGATTTTATGTACCAGCAGTTACTGAAGTACTGAGGTCCACATTTATATATATACACCATAAAATCCTGAATTTAAGTCCATTGATTTAGAGTTTTCACTGCTTTATTAATGGGCTAACATTGTATGTTCTGAGTTGGCTTACATTCTGGGGGTTCTTATAAATATTCGTTGAGAAATTTGTTGTGGTTGGGTTTATAGTCACACAGAGTTTTGTGTCAATCATCAATCTTAAAATAACAGTAGACACAGCTTAACTTGTGTCTGTTTAATGACCATTTTAATTGTCTGTAAAATCTCTGAAGTACTGGCAATAATTTTGTTAACCATATATTTAAAAAAACATCTGCAAAGTTACATTCATTTGGTTTATGTCTAATTTAAGACTAATCCTAAGCCCCCTCCTAATATAAACCTATGGGCTAATAATCTGCTGGGGGGAGGCTTAGTTATATAACTGAAAAGAGGTTTACATCTCAGATATTGTGGGCTGATATTTAGGGGGAATTTTACAGTGTTCAATTTTGAAATCAGTTGACCAGTCAGTCAGTCATTATCTGGAGGAGATGAGGACAAATTCAAGCAACAAGCAACATATACATACTAGTTACAAAAATGATATTGAAAGACCCTGAAAAGTGAGACTGCATATATGAACAGTGCCTTAGTTAGTATCAGAGAGACATTTTCAATTATTGATACAGTATATCTAATATGTACTTGCAGTGCCTGGCCTGGTACCCAAAAGCTGAACCTGAAGATCTTCTGGCTGTTGGACAAAGCAATGGAAGAGTTGTTGTCACTAGGTAAATGATTGACTGTTTTTATTACTAATTCTACTGATCCCTTGCAGGGATCCATGAGCTATATATTTAGGTAATTGAAGTGTCAGATATTAGGGGTTTTGAGCTTTTTGGTCAGAAATTGGGCTTAGATTTTGACATTTATGTCGGAAATTGGGTACTAAGTAACATTTTTGGAAATGTGGTGTATGAAAGACATTTTGCACCTTGATGACAGGTATCAATTTTATTGTCAGGTCCGAAATCAGCATAATTTGGTCTGAAAATGGGTCAAGGTTTTATGAAGCACAAAGCACCACTGACACCAAATGATTTGGGAGTACCCCTCCCCCCCAGGTATGGGTTGAGGAAGAGTTCGGTGGCATACAGTGTATGTTGGGAAATAATTTCTGTTACCAGACCTGAACACACATTTTCGGTTGTCTTTGGGAGTGTACTTGATTGCTGCAGGGCATAAGCTAAAGAAAAAAATGGGGTGCAATATGGAGACAAGTACGTGTAGTCGTCACTGGTCAGGTACACAATTATCTTTATTTCAGTTTTACCTGATTTGACAGAATGCTTTGATGATATTTCAGCATTGACAGTGAAAACAGAGAGTCAAATATTGGAATAACAAGTCATAGAGAATTTGGTGAGCATACTATTGATGGATATTTCCATTTACAAGATTGAACACCTACATGTAATTTAGAATTTCTAGAATTAACTTGGTGTCATTTCTTCCAAAGATCTCACTCATCTTTAACTATGGCCAACACACACATCTTTTTGCTTTTGATTAATCATACATTGCAGTGATATATATATTTTATAAAGATTGCTGTTACATCTACTTTTCTGCTTTGAAATAATCATATACAATACAATACTTTACATAACAATAATAATAATAATATTTGATAATAATACTCCTTACTAATCTATTTACAACCATTTAATCAAGTGTCATCACTTATTTCCAAATTATAAAACAGAAGAGAATCCAAGACAATTGATTACCATTTTAAAGTAATTAATTTGTTCTCACAGTTCCTAGACATTCGAGGCAATGCAATGCATTGGCATGGAATCCAGTGGAATGTAACTTGGTAAGAACACAATCATTTGATTTTAAATGGTAGACAGTAGTTTTATCAAACTTTGTTTACAAGAATTTCAAAATGTTTTGAAGTAGGCGACTGCCCCTCCCCCCCAAAAGTAGCCATCTTTTAGTAAAATATACAGTGATGGGCTGAGATGTACATTGGGAGTCTGGGGACATGTCCCCTGGCAAATTTTGAAATTTTCATTCCCTGGAAATATTTTTAGCCAAATTATTTTAATACAATGACTTTAAAAAGTCATCAATTTGCCTTCAAATTCGAAATTTCAAATTTAAAAGTGATCTATCAACAAGCTTGGGTCCTACTGTGCAAAATAAAAACTATTGGTAGGTAAAACCTGAAGAGAAGAGCATTTTCGATTGTTCATTTGTTTTCCATTTCACTCCATGCCATTTTTTGTCAAATTCAAATGACCATGTGAAATTTAGTCTAATTTAGTAAAAAAACAATTGAAAATAGTTCTTAAATGTCTTTGAATTCAGTACTGTACCTGAAAAGGTGTAACTTTGACAATGTAGCCATTTGTTATTTACAATAGAATGTTTTTAATTTGTCTACAGTTGGCAGCAGGCCTGGACAAAGTTAGGAATGATGTGTCTCTGCTGGTCTGGGACATCAACATTCAACTATGTGAGTGACTGACAGATTTTTTGACATTAATTAGTATGTACTGCATGTACTGTCGCTGTATTCTGTACTGTCATGAGAGACAAAAAGAGATTTGATTTCTGTTAATATTCTTGCTTCTCACTGGCCTGTCAGGAACATTTGAAACAAGTAAACAAGTAAAAAGCTATTAATAATTAAACCGTTTTGGAAAAACTGTATCTATCACAAACATCATTATTGTTTGACCATGAAACTATATACTGATAGGAAAAATCAGTTGATGTCTGTAACACATGTACAGAGCAGTAAACAAAATAATCACAAGTTGCGGAACCTAAGGTGTAAGAAAAGGTTGTTTGGTTGAAGGTGTGTTTTAATGCAAGGCAAATTCATGCAGTTTGCAAATAACTGAACTGAAAATGAATAACTGAATAACTGCACTGTGTTATAGACAGTTGTTGTTGGAATATTTTCAGTATTATCATCATGATGGTTTTCATTGAAGAACGACCTATCACAGTTACAAAGGAATGAGTGAGCAATGTTATGGTGGAGGTGCCATGTTAAGGTGGATGATGAAGTAAACCTCAGTGTCCTGTGTAAGAAGCTCAGCATAGCTGAGCTAGACCTTGCTATCTGATGTAGATCCTTAAGATGGTTTGGGCACGTCATGAGGAGTGTCAAGTGGATTAATTATATCACCTGTCTCCAGATACATGGGCAGTCTAAGAGAGGCAGGCCTTGTAAAACTTGGGAAACTAGTTTTGAAAAAAACTGTTTTTCTGCATGGGCGAGTAGGCTGAAAATGTTTTGTTGATCAACAAAAGTTGATATGGTATGCTTGTCGCCTTTGGGCTAGGTTGAAAGCTGACATTTCTAGCGTTAGCCCTTTGTCAGAGGGATCAACGAAACATTTTCTTGTAAAACTTGGTCTTAGTTGGTGTCTGAAGACCTGAGGCTGAGTGCGCTCCCTCTGCTGCAGACACTCAGCGCAGAGCAAAATGGAAAAACAAACTAAAAACTATGCAACGTCTCACTCACACGTGTGTGGACAATTGACCATAAATGGATGATGATGATGATGATTGTCACTTTTTTATTATCACTGTTATCACTGTCGTTGTTAATATCACAGTCACTATATCACTTTCATTGTCATTGTCACTGTTACTGTCAGTTGTTGTCATGGTTAATAAAATGTTATTTATACTTATGATTGAGGCTTATTAGACATATAGCTGCCAGTGCAGCTAATGCACTGGATTTGTAAATGATGAAATAATAAGTTGTCATTGTCACTGCCACTGTCGTTCTTATTAGTGATTTTAAGGTCACTGCACCATCATCATTGTCTTTGTTACTGTCGCTACCATTGTCATTATCACTATCACTGTCACTGTCTTTGTCACTGTCTCTAAATTATTATTGATGTCATTGTTTCTGTCATTGTCTTTGCCATTGTTGTTTTTACTGTCATTGTCACTAGCTATTATTGTCATTGTTAATTTCATGGTCATTTACCATCATTGTTGTCATGGTTACTGTTACTGTCATTGGCTTTGTCATTGTAATTATCAGTCATTGTCATAGTCACTGTCGTTGTTAATTTCATGGTGGCTATGTTGCAGGTTATTTTAAAAATATCTAGTTTAAAATTTTTATCCTAGGTTAAAATTTTCCACCCAGTTTAATATTTTTTTCTAACTAGTTATTTAGTCAACTGTCTAAAAGGGATTTTATTTATGGGGTGTCATTAAAAAATAGGGGCTTGGCTTTTGGGGGAAATTTCTCCCTCCCTTCCCTCTTATCATCCAGCCTCCCTTTCCTGACTCTTCTCCTACACTCCCCTGACTACCCTATTGTCTAATCACCACCTACCCTCCTTGACTCTTCTCCTACACTCCCCTGACTACCCTATTGTCTAATCACCACCTACCCTCCCTGACTCTTCTCCTACACTCCCCTGACTACCCTATTGTCTAATCACCACCTCCCCTCTATACTTAAACACACTATTTTATTTTTTTTTTCTTGTAATAAATATGTTTACCCGTATCTGGATTTGAACCACTGATCTTCGGGATGAGAGTCCGCCTTCTTATCCACTTGACCACCAGTGCTTCAGTTGCAGTTCATCCCAATATTTGTCTGTATGATTAATTTGTTCCTACCCTAGTCCTAACCCTAACCCTAATCAGTAAAATGAGTGCTAGAAAAAACAAAATTAACTAGTTAGAAAAAAATAAACGAGTTAGAAAAAACAACCTAGGTTGAAAAAATAACCTGAAATCAAAAAATAACCTACAACAGCTACACATCATTGCCACCGTCATTGTCACAGTCATTGAAACTGTCATTGTCAATGTCATGTTGTTACTGTCACAGTCATTGACACTGTCGTTGTTACTGTCACAGTCATTGAAGCTGTCATTGTCACTGTCATTATCACTGTCACAGTCATTGAAACTGTCATTGTCACTGTCATTGCTACTGTCAGTCATTGAAACTGTCATTATCACTGCCATTGTCACTGTTACAGTCATTGAAACTGTCACTGTCACAGTCATTGTTACTGCCATTGTTACTGTCACAGTCATTGTCACTGTCATTGTCACTGTCACTGTCGCAGTCATTGAAACTGTCATTGTCACTGTCACTGTTGCTGACACAGTCATTGAAACTGACATTGTCACTGTCATTGTTACTGTCACAGTCATTGTCACTGTCATTGTCACTGTCGTATTGTCACTGTCATTGTCACTGTCGTTGTTACTGTCACAGTCACTGAAACTGTCATTGTTACAGTCATTGTCACTGTCATTGTTACTGTCACAGTCACTGAAACTGTCATTGTCACTGTCATCCTTACTGTTATTAGTATTGTTAACTAATGAATTTATTTGGCTTGTTGACAGCTGTTACGGATTCTCCTTGGAACCAAGAAAAATCAAGGTTTGTTTTGACCAAATACTGAAAACAAAGGAAGTTTTCCAAACTCAGCAAGGTGTACACACAGTCTGTTTCATTGGTGACATTCAGTTGTGTGAATTTTCTTGCTTAACATTAAAATGTTGTGGACAATGGCAAACAATTCCTAAACGTATATGTAGACTTACAATAAAGCAATTATTGCTTCATAAATTGTGTTGATCGGCCTTGTTGTTTGCAACACGTCAATCTTCAGTTGGCTGTTGAAAGTTACTATCAACCACTAACAGTTCTCAGGCTGCCAAAAATATCCTTTCCTCCACAGACTGAGAGTGATCAGTGTGTTGTCCATATGGTACAAACTTGAACTGCTTAATGAAATAATCGAGCATTAAAATATATGTAGGTGGCTGTTTACTTTTCTTCATAGACATGGTTCACTGCCAGGTGGTAAACCTCTCCAGAGCGTCAGTGGGCATGCAGCTGATCCGTCAAACACTGGAAACAGGCCACTTATTGAACTGCGTAAGTGATGTTTCGTTATTTCTATTTAGATATACAGGAAATAGTTACTGCAATCAAAAAGGAGTGCACTTTCCCTATAAGAAAATCTTTTTTATCATTTTCAAAATACAAAACATAAATTTACAAGCTTAATCTCAGCCCTCAGGGCTGTTCTTACCACTTTTTTTTATAGAACCTGGTAAAGATTATATTGTATATGAAAAGGAATGTACCCAGAGGAATGTGTTTTGTTACAGACAAAGTGTCCTAGCTTTGTGGAGTAAGTTTTCATTTAAGTTCTCACGGGTGAGTTTTCAGAACCAGAGAAAACTGATTGATAATCATTTTGTTTGTAAATTGGAATTATATAGAAACAGTGTTCAAAATAACGTTCAGAAAATATACCTAATTTTGTTGCCTGTTTTATGCAGCCCCAAATTTTTGCCAGCTGTTTTTCAGGCAGTAAAGTTCACATTACTTTATAACATTAATGTGCAGGTGTGTTTGGGAGTTAAAGGGGCTCTTTCACGGCTTTGCGCATACTCAGGGATTTATTGAGAAAAAACCTGTTTCAAGCTAAAATATCTATCAACATCTGACACTGTTCAGATACAAATCTAAGTTTTTCAAGAAGTAAATGCTATGGATGGCCTGTTTTAGGAAGCGATTAATTTTGATTGTAGTTGTCAATTCTTATGTTCCGGGCCGGAACACAATGTAAAAAATTATTTCAAAATGCATAAAGCCTCAGAAGAAGTGATCGATAAATGCCTTTTTTAGTGAATTCAGATGTTTTCTTTTGAAATTATTTGGATAAATAACGTCAAAATTTAACTTCTGAAAAAGAGAAAATCCATTGATTCAGCCATGAAGAGCCACTTTAAGTTACAGAAGTTGAAGACTAGTCAAATCTTACATATTAGTGTTGTGTAGCTGGGAGTTGGGACGATTTGAATAAATCAAAGTGAAATGAGTTGTCTGGACTTCAATTAACTAAACCTTGTTACAATGATTCTGGACCTGGATTCCGTTTACTCTATCAACGTACAGCTACGTAATAAATTAAATTTGTACTTGATGAAGTTCTTTCATGAATCAACCGAGTCAGCACTCATTGATTAATGACCACAAAGTGCAAATCAGAAGCGAAATAATTTTGTTCTAACAAGCAGAATTGACTTAGTGAAAACAATTTTGCCGATGCCTAATTTAAAGTTATATTGCAGAAATAAAAATTACCGGCAAGGTCCTAAAACTGCCTGCTATCGCTGGCAGCCGACAGCTATTTTAAACCCTGAGAAATAACATGCGGACAAGGTTAGCTTATTGTAGGATAGTTTTACAATGTAAAGGAAAAACTTTCTTCTTCCCAATGACTCCAATTCCGTCAATGAATGTGTGTTTCCCAAGTGTAGTTAAGAGTTTAAAGAAATATAAATTTTTATGCTATGAACTGTTTTAAATTTGCCACAATAACACCACTTTTCACAAGCTGAGGAAGGAAGCAGTATGCTTCCAAAATACCCACACACAAAAATCGTTTCAGAAAATTCTGTTTACAGATCTTGTTATATTCCTAATTGTCATTCTCCACAGCCACAAGTGAACCAACAGTATCCCTGGCTTGGTTTCCACATGAAAGCAAGACACTGATAGCAGGACAGACCCAGAAATTTTTAAGGATATTTGACCTTAGAGGCAAGTTAAAGACGGTATATATTCTCAAATACAATTGTTTAAATATTTAGGAGAAGCATGGACAGCACCTCAGAGCACGTCTTCTAATGACTGGTTCTTTCACTGAGAACCTCGGTTGATCGAAAATGTTATTAACTGAAAAGTTTATGATGCACTTCTTATGGTGTCAATGTTCTGTATTCCAAAACATTCTGATCAGAATTTCTTCATAGCTTTTTCCAATTCTATCAAGCCAAAACAATGAGCGTTACCGTATGTCAACTGAATAAGGATCTGTAGCTCAATCTTTCAAAAAACGTGTTTAATTGTTGTCAAAAGACCAAGGCTACAAAATGAGCCAGCATTACCATGGTTTTGCGTGTTAAGAACCGCACCACAATGATTGCAGTTACAATGCACTACATATAGCGATACAGTACATTGTTTTGCTTGTGTTAAGCCCGGGAACAAGGACCTTAAAAATTCAATAGGCAGGCACAACCAGCAGATTTATTTTTATGCAATTGCTCATGAATCGTTTTCAAACAAATAGTTTGTGTTTTGCTAAGCCAGTCAAAGCTACGCGAGAGAGATAAACGTTTTGCGTAATAATAAATATACATTGTAACTGCAATCATTGTGGTGCAGTTCTTAACACGCAAAACCATGGTAACGCTGGCTCATTTTGTAGCCTTGGTCTTTTGACAACAATTAAACACGTTTTTTAAAAGATTGAGCTACAGATCCTTATTCAGTTGACATACGGTAACGCTCATTGTTTTGGCTTGATAGAATTGGAAAAAGCTATGAAGAAATTCTGATCAGAATGTTTTGGAATACAGAACATTGACACCATAAGAAGTGCATCATAAACTTTTCAGTTAATAACATTTTCGATCAACCGAGGTTCTCAGTGAAAGAACCAGTCATTAGAAGACGTGCTCTGAGGTGCTGTCCATGCTTCTCCTAAATATTTAAACAATTATATTTGAGAGTATATACCGTTGTAATTACATAACTCGGTGAAAATGACCTCACAAGTAAATTACAGGGTTCATACAAAGTCTCGGAAGTCTGGAAAAAGTCTGGAAATTCAAAGTCCCATTTTCTACACCTGGAAAATCCTAGATATTAACATTAAGGTCTGGAAAATGTCTTGGTTTTCAGTGAAGTGTATGCTTGTTAAAACATATTTATGTTGACATTTCAATAGCATCTCTTCCATTATAACGATTTCAGAAACTAAAATATCAAAATTTTCCATTTCTTATCTGCAACTTTTAGTCTGGAAAAATGATAAATTGGTACGGAAAAGTCTGGAGTTTTGCATACCAGAATCCATACAAATCCTGAAATTATTTGGGTGTCTTTTCACCAATATATAAAGAAGTTGTTTTTCATAACCACCACGTCTTTTAGAAGCCTTTAAATCTGATGTTTTATCTCCACAGACACCAGTCGCCCACACAATGCTGCATTAACAAAGGCAATATATGGAGTCTCGGTCAACCCTCACCTAGAACACGTTGTTGCATCTTTCTCAGAGGTTTTGTATCAGTTTTAAGAGTCTTATGTTGTTATCTTCCTTTGCAGGAACTGTTGTTGAGGTTTCTATGATGTATTTCTCAGGAAGGTATTAGGTATTACATGTAGGTTGTGAGTTACACCTCTTGGGATTAGTTTATAGTTCAGAGCTCTGTAGAGAAATGCTTATAGTAAAAAACTTTTGAAATTAGGACTTTATGTACCAGTATATCTCTTTTTTACTGAAGTACAATTCCTTTTTTGTAATCGAAATGTCTTGTTTTGGAAAGGTACACATGAGTTCCTTTTTACATGAATTTCAAACCTGTACGTTATTTAACAGAAAGAATATGCCCTCCACAATCTTGGGTACAATTCAACACTCCTGAGTGTACCTTCACACTCTTGATACTTTTCCAAGAAACCTTTAGGTGATATTCTATGATTTTATTCGTTTTAGGGTCCCCCTGGAGTTGTGTGTGTTTGGGATGTTCGCCACTTTGAAAAACCGATATCCTTTT
>JANRMR010168752.1:4298-21727 GCA_025434825.1 Bergia sp. 'catenularis' | reverse complement strand
GACATAACATAACATAGCATAATATAACATAACATAACATAACATAGCATAATATAACATAACATAATATAACATTAGGGAGTGCGGAGTGGATCATTTAGATGTTGGAACTCTGAATTTTTGTAGAAGGGTTCATTGTTTGTTCAAAATCCACAGCGAGAGAAAGATGAATACGGTCAAATAAAGTAATTTTAAGTGGCTATACTACAAGTGAATACTGCCCCGCCACATTCACTCAGGCGGCTTACTAACACATAGAAAGGCGCATTAAAAAGCCGACAAACCAAATGAAGCAAGATAAGATATACGGAATAAATTAATTATGAGTCAGCAATATGCCTCTGATAATTTTAAAAGAACATCCACGCTCTCTAACAGTGAATATGAACTAAACTAAATAAGACTTTGCAAGATCACTGTTCATGTACACATTAAGACACACTATAGGTAATGTCCATGCCTTTTATTTCGTCTAACCTGTAACGTATCAGCTCTTGATGGCTTGACACCGCTGTGTTTGGAATGAAACAAGTCTGACTGACGTTGCTATGGCAACATTTTGTTAACACGGTGAAACAAAAAAAGCTGGACGGCCTGTTTTGATCTAAGTCATTTTACATAAGGATTGGCCTTCAGTGGCCTCATGAATATTTCTTAGCGACAGAGACTTGCTGTTAGTGAATGTATTAGATAGAATAGGATCACGGAAGACTCGCCAATCATTCACTCTTTCGGCAACCTTAACATTAAAAATGCGTCTCAAGAATACAAGAAGAATGGCCAGAGGTGGGTCAAAAAGCATTTAATTAATGTGACATAAACATCTTTCTAGGAAAATAATTTCCCTAGCGAAATGTTGCCTAAATATCTGAAACTCCTAAAGACATTTCTTTGTTTTGTTTATTACTTTCCCAATACCATCACGCATTTAACCGGTTTGATTATAGTGTGTTTTTCATATTACTAATCAGCCCTTTTGAATCACAAATTCTCATTTTTGGGTATAAAAATGAATAAATAAAATAGGGTCAGAACTCCGTTTGTTTTCTGTCAAACATTATGACTGATACAATTTGAAATCATAAACGGGAGCCAATGGAGTATACTAAAATATTGTACTATAATTTCGAATATTAATAATGTTATACGTTCTTATATTAATTCAAAATATTGAAATGACTATGAGTGAGATTCGATATCATTAGTATTGTTGATGTATGTGCGTGAGGAAAGATCTAGAATATTGATAACTTTTAAACTTTTCAATCATTTTTGTGTTCTGCGGATGTCAGTTAAAACTACGCCAAACTGTGTCACGGTTTATCGTTTCATATAAAAGTGTTTTAATACCGTTTATCTATTGGATTTAACCAAATTGCTTTAACTGGTGACGTAGTGTTTATTTTAACGGGAGAGCCGGCTCATTTGCCAACACCATAATTCAAATGCCAGTTTTTTTGTCTCAATTTATGTAATGTTACGTAAAAATTGTGGAAAGCGTCCCCGCCTGACAATCACTATAAAGCTCCAACAATATTCCTTTTATTACACGACATGGCGTTTTAGAGTGCAAATACGCCCCAAAACGAGGGTTACTTCAGTATTTGGACCGGTTCAATGGCTGTCAGTTACTGTCTTTTTAATTGTTCCGTTTGTCAGATTCGAGATTTTTGCAGTTCTAACAATTTTAAACATACTCTGTCATAAATCGCCTCTTTTGTCGTCTAATAAACAAATTATTATGCGGAGAGTTTTATAATACGGCTGGCTGGTTATTTTTATTCGTCTGTTTATATTTTTCTCTCCTGAAGGCTCGAAAACATCAAACTGTCTCGTAAAATGACCAGCCGTGTTATATGAATCTTCTACTGAATAATCTGTATTTATTTTTTTACTATCATTCTTTTTTTTCTTACCTTAAAGTGGTTCTGATAATTTCAAGCGACTATGCAAATACCAAAATAGAATGTTTTTCTTCCTGTTAACTTTAAAATGCGCATAAAACTTAAAAATATCTTTGTCTTTTCGTACTGAGCACGAATTTATTGAAAGACTAGTTCGCCAAATTTATGCACTAGATGGCTGTAGTTCGTATTCTATTCTGAGACAAATGGATCAACTTAAGAGATGACTTTATTTCATACCTACCATCCTACGTTTTGGAAAACTGACTGAGTTATTTTCTTTCGCTTGGTCTAATGGAAGACGAACAGCTGTCAGTTTAATATCAAAAAGCCCCCTGACGTTTGAGAAAACAGTCCACTTGGACGATGGGCGGTAAGTTGTTGTCCCCAGGAGCTGACATCAAAAAAGCTCAGTCGCAGTCTAACGGCGGACATTAAACAATCTCCCACCAAGTTAACCAACATTTGTCTTCTGCTTACATTATTCCAGATGATCGGCTCTTGCGTGAACGCCAGACTTGCAGCACCCCAGAAACCGCGCGCGCACAAAATGTTTTCAAAATGGCCGCCATTTAAAATTTCATTCAGCTCTAAGTACTATCAAAGCTCGTGTTTAAATACGTTTATCAGCTAAAGTTGTTGATGGGCTAAAAAAAACTGAGATGTCATTATCAGAAATTAACTGTTTAATATTTCATTTTACGAAATTTGTTTCTCCAGCAAAACGAGAAAACAACAGCGATCCGGCGTTGCCTTTTGGGCAGACCTAACAGCGCACGCTGATTGGCTAACTCTAAGCACGTGATAAATGTCCGATCACCTGGTTTGAAGTAAGTTGACTAGTTTTGCAGGGCCGGCGGAGCGAAGTTTGTTACTGGAAACGCTCCACAGTATACACGCTTTTTTATATAAGAACAACTCTATAAGAACAGTAAAGCTCAAATCACCCAAAATTTAAGAATAATTTATGAACAATCTGAGGCTGGGAAGACTCGGAGCCACTGACTATGTTGCAAGACAAAGTATTAAAATTAGTTCCTTAACGCCAAAGTTTTAATATTTTTGCAACATTTATTTTCATACATAAATGTTTAACCAGGTAAAATTGACTGCGAAAAGCAAAGAACTTTGGTCAAATTAAATTCACTGCTTTGCGCATGCGTAAGATAATTTTGACAAGAAAACCATTTCAGGCTAAAATATCAATAAACAGACGCTGTTCAGATGCCAATCTGAGTTTTTCAAGAGATTAATGGCACGGATGGTCTGTTTTAGGCGGCGATTAAGTTGGATTACTGTTGTCAATTTTTATGTTTCGGGCCGTAACACATTCAATGGTAACACAAACGGGTAGTTTTTCTTTTTAAAAAAAATGCATTAAAACCTTGAAAGAAGTGATTGATTACTGTCTTTTTAATGAATTATAGGATGTTTCCTTTAAAATTCTTTGGATAAATAACGTAAAAATGTAACTTTTGGAAAATATCAAATCAATTGATTCAGCCGTGAAAGATTCCCTTTAAGAACAATTTGAGGCTGAAAGGCTGAAAAAATTAAGGACAATATGGACCTCAGCCAAAATTTCTGCTTCTTATAAAAAGAAGGCGAGTAGTAACTTTATGTGCACCGAATTATTTTTAATGATTTATTCGTTATCAAGAATGCCATTCCTGCATTCTGAGAGGATTTGTGGGCGTATTTTGCTCACTGCGAACGACATTTTCTGAAGCTGTTTCCCGATATACTCCGTTAGTTAAATTTCATTCCATTGGTCCAAAAGAGTGTAAATGGCGCTGCCATTTTATATTGAAATTGATTGTGATAGGCCACTTAAAAAAATATCCCGGTTTATCACCAGAAACCTTCCAAAGTTCGGTGAGGGAGGGCGCGTATTTTTCTGATGCTTTGGTCCCATACACTTTTACCGAGTCAGTTTGGAAGCAACTTTGAAGTAGTATCCATCAAATTAAGCACAAACACAGTACTCAATAGA
This sequence comes from Bergia sp. 'catenularis', assembly GCA_025434825.1. Lineage (NCBI taxonomy): Eukaryota > Metazoa > Cnidaria > Anthozoa > Zoantharia > Parazoanthidae > Bergia > Bergia sp. 'catenularis'. The sequence goes on along the minus strand of JANRMR010168752.1, from coordinate 17,830 downwards.
ATATAATTGCTATAAGCATGTTTATTTTTTGAAAAACTCTTGTATATGATTTCATACTTAATCTGAAAAGTCAACTTTGCTTGATCACTGACGAGCAACCAGTATTAATCCAAGAACCACTTCAAGGTATGTTTAGCACGACATACATATGTGACATGTGTCGTACATGCACTTACAAAATACAAAATATTCTTTAAAACTTTGTCAGTTTCATATTAACAATTTGAACAAGAACTATGGAATCTGCATGAAAATAACTAAAAATTGTAATCTCAAACTCTACACAGCTTCTATAGAATTGTAATACAAAAACTAAAGAACTAAGTAACTCCTTGATTCATAACAAAGCAACTGAATTGTGACTAGCTACCGTGTTTATGGTTTATTGATCGTTTCACATTAAGAACTTGAACAAAATCTAAGCAACTTTTAATACTACAAAACTGTAGTCTCAAACTACACAGCTTTCTGTAGACTTGTACTACAAAAACGAAATAACTCCTTTGTTCATAACAAAACAATTGAATCAGATTAACTTCTGTGTTCGTGGTTCAGACACTGATCTGCATGTTTATTTCGCGTGTCTGAACAACTTTTGCATATGCTGTGTTCTTGTGCTTGTGTTTTAGAGTTTACCAACAAACCTGCACTGACTGAAATAAGGACGAGAGTTGATGCAAGTTGACAAAAGTCACTTAATGAAAACGCGATAACTCTCATGTCAAGTCCCATGAAAGTTTTTGATGAAAAAGTATAGTGAGATTCGATGAGCGTTGATGAGAGTTCACGAGAGGTAGTGAGAGTGTATGGGAGTCGATGATAGCACACAACAGTTAATGGGAGTGTATAAAAACCGATGATAGCGCACGAAAGCGCATGAGATTTGATCATGGTGCACGAGAGCTGAAAGTCCATTAGAACGCAGGAAAGCTAATGAGAGCGAATGAAAGTCGATGTGACAAGAAAAAACGGGCTGTGAGATTGTCTATTTTTTTAAATTTTTTTCAGCCTATTTAAAAAGTCAAACCGAGGAAGTCTTCCGTACTCGAGAGATCAACCAGTGTTGTTTTGATGACGGGCAATATCGCTCATCAAAAATTCCGTTTCTTTGCTAAAATTGGTCTGGAATAGCAAACAAAAGCGAAACTTATCGGGAACAAGTTTTGCCAACACAAAACTGAACACCATTCCACAGCCGTAAGCTGCTATAAAAGAGAATTGCAATAGCAACGGCTTTTCGTTTTGTCAATCCGGTAACCTGTATGTCTATGGGATTAGTTTGTAATATAGTTCCGCTAACCGTTGACATTAAAATTGCAAATAAAGTCCGGTTCTAAATAAGTTCGTGAACCGACGAAACTTTTGTAGATATCAATAGCACGTGTTGAGAGGCATGTAATGAGTTAATAGTAGTCAAAATTTAGACTTAAAAGTGAAATATTTGCGCTGTGTGGAAAAAAATAAAACTTTGAGCCTTACTTTGGCAGCTCCGCTGTTAAAAAGATAAACTGTAGCACTGCATATCGGCTTAAATCTAAATGAAATAACTGGAAGCCTTCAGCTCCATCTGCTTTAAAAACAAGCTTCAGTGCAAAACAAATTTAACAAAGTATATATCCGCCATTAAGAATGAAACTTTAAAATCATTCCAATACTCGTAATATTAAGTTTTGCTTTTGTTGTTGTAATAATTTAATATTTAAAGCGTGTTTTGTCGAAAGTGTCCCGTATCTTGTCACTGCAGATGTTTTAGAAGTTAACCCTGAGGAGCATGTGCTAATTTCTTTCGCACGTGGCTTTGCTGGTTGATGCAGGTCCACCCTATAGAAACCTGACAGCCCTAAAAATCACCAAAGAAAAGAAAACACGCTAAATATTTTATGGCATTAGCACTTACGGGTCGCATTTTGTTATCAGTCTTTCTTCACGGACCGTAAAATAAAAGGCATTTTGATATGTATTTACGTGTTGCGAATATGATTATTTTCAAATGCATTAATTGCGAGGGACAGTTTTCAGTTGGGTGTCTTGAAACAATTTCGATCTGAAATTATTTAATTAGGTTAAGTTAAGTCTTAAGAGTTAGCGAAATTTTGTTTGTATAACTCCTCACAGAAATGTTGTAGCACTGCATGGACCATTTGTCATTGTCTTGTGGCTTATTGTAACTTATAACAAAGGGGAAATTGATGGTTAACATCGCAAAATTAATTTGTCTATATTCATGTTATTCGTGATAAACTTGTCATATCCATAACAAAAACATTGTTTTATAAGCAGACATTTTGCCAAGCAACCATATGAGACCAAATTTGAGATAACATCGGCAAGATATCAAATGCTAAAACGTTCTATTCTAATTAATATTATTAGAAAAAAGTTGCAGCTTTCAAAAAGTTCTAATTTTTCGTTCTGGGCGAAAGTGGCGGAAACGGCAACTGTTTGGCTGCATAAGCGCGAGGCCAACAATATCTCCCGGAGGAAAGCACGCAGCCAGCGTGGTCAAAATCAAGCCAACAATGAAACACAACTGTCTCCAGTTTTAAACGACTGCGTTAATTTAAGAGCCAGTGTTGATACATTACCATTCAGAATCCCCCTGAACCTTCAGCTGTGAACAAACTTCCACCCCCCCCCCCATCTTAAAACAAAATACTAAAATCCAACAGTTCTTTTTAAAGAAAAACTCATTAGTTCTTTAAACGGACTGACAAAGGTCACATAGTAAAACACAAATATTACAGATTTTTCATGTTGTATCAGTTTTCCTATTCATTGTGGATTTTCTCATTCTCCATGTTCCCTGCATCGAAAATTTTGCATTTCTCAAAGTATTTCATCATTAGAAAAACACACAAATCAATTTCACATTATTGCTTTGTTACTCTAGTTACTGCTGATGGATTATCGGCACTCTTACTGCTTCGAAGCAAACTTTGCTCAGCGAGCGACCAACATTGTGCCACTGAGGAATCGTCCAGGTCGACAACTGTAGATAGGATATGTTGTTTTGTCTCTTAGTTTTGTGAAGAACATATTTTTGCGTGTTGAAAATAAAACAAAATAGTACAATAAAATCTTTTCGTTTTCTAACAAAACCAGCAACCCGCCTAACAAACCTATAAAATGATACAGTTGCCATACAGTTCTCTCCTTGCCACATCCGAAATACTATTCTCTGTAATCTAAGAATTTATTCACAAGTATATTTTCAGCCTAAAATCGGCAGAAAATTAAGAATATTCAGTCTGGGCATGTATTCTTATAAAAAAAATATAGTGTAAGTAATTTCAATTCAAAAATCACGTTAGAGAAAATTCATAGAGAAGTGAAAATGAACATTTAAAGCAACTGAAGTAATTTTGACTCAGCAATGGTGAAAATTCAGTCTGAGAAATAAAATCATTTTATCTTTGTACACCTTTTTTTATTGATGAACCAGATATTTTGGCCGAGACTCGTAGTTCTTCATTTTATGGGTATTTCACTTTTCAGCCTCAAACAGATTTTAAATAGTTCTCAGTTATATCTAAATTAATCACATTGCTGTTCGAATAAATGAAATAAACGCAGCCTCGCGCCTATGATTTAAGCCCTGTTTAAAAACATTTTTTTCGAAAAACAATAAAACTCGGTTAATTGTTTTATTACTGACATATATTGAGTAACGAATTTCAATATTTCGTCTTGAAACGTTGTTATGGCTCGTGTTATGGCTTCGAGTTTTCTCTGCCTCATATTGTTCCTAATTTATTTTTACATTGTGGGCGATCGATCTTAATCTGAGCCTCACTGTTGTTGTGAAGTTATTCGGCTTATAAAGATTAAAGAAATAGAGTGTACTCCAGAACGAGTTCCCATTTTTAGGTAAAGCGCTAGCCGCGACCTTTTGTTTCAACCGCTGACATCATATGAAAAAAGAAAACATCGGGGCTCAATGAATAATTCGTAGCTAAAAATAACTGAACTTACGAGTTTTAAAAGTGCTTGATTTTATTTTGTATTTGAACATATATCTTAATAAAATTTAGTATTAAAACACTCTGCAGCTCCTCAAAATTTAATAATTTGGTTAAACAAATCTTGATGACATCAGCTGAGTCCAGACATGCCTACACTAAGAGATCTAGTTACTAGGCTACTCATATTTTTCACTGTCAACAAAACTTGATGTTGTATTTAGTTGAAAAAGTTATCATAGCTTGTTCCTAAATTATTTTGGTGGGGATGTGCGGCACGGTTCGTTTAACCCGGAAACTTGTTCAGACCAAATTATGCGAATTTCCCAACATGATTCCCGACCTGACGATAAAATTGATAGCCGTTTTCAGTGGCGCTAAATGTCCTCGTACGCCCTTTTTACACATTTCCAAAAACGATACCCAATTTCAAATCAAAATAACAAAGTCTTTCACCCGATTTCAGACCAAAACGGCTACAAAACCCTACTCTTTATACATTCGAGGGAATTCAGCCTATGCGTTCACAGTTTTCTAACAATCATCTCTGAAGGTCACATATAATAGCCGAAATTTAGCAATCAATCATGTTATCATTTTATTAAAATCAGATGTACCTTTTGTCTAGAAATATTTCAGTGGTGGTATAAGTGTAAAATGTCAAACTCTGAACAAGAGCAAATACCAGATATCTGACCAATCAAAGCAAGAGTTTGAAATTCTGAACAACATATAGAGGTAATAAACCTTAATATGAAACCATTCTTGAATAAAAATCAGGGCCGTGGGGAAATGGGAGGCCGGGTAGGTCCCCCCCCCCAACTTTTAGCCCAGTTTCGTCCTTCCTAGGGTTCACGTGACAGCCAAGAAGGCGGAATCACGAGTTCAGACACTGCATGTGCACACAAGATGCAATATGGCATTGCCAAAATGTACTGATGGAGAATGAAAACAAAATGAGGTTGTTTGGCTTTGTAGCAGCCAGTTTTATGTACCTCTGAGAACCATTACAATATTTTGCAGCATTATTCGGTTCTCCCATTCCTCCTCCAAGGAAAAAAAAGGTCTCCCAATTTAGAGTTGCTTCCTATGTCCACGCAAGTAAAACTTGCATATAAGATCCATCGTTTTTGCAAGTCAGCCTGAAAAGGTTCTTTAATATATAAAGGGTGTCTACTTGAAAAATCAAGCTGTTAAGGTTCTTAATTATTTGTAAGGGGAAATGTTCCTGATACTGTTAAACACCTAACAAAACATGTGTGCGGGTCCCATTCGTATACCCTTCCTTATTAAACATGTATACTAATGCTGTGCTTATTATAATGACTATGTAGTCATAGCAAACATAGTTTCTGCTCTTGATCATTTAGTTCATTTAAACTCAGTACAAAAATGCAACAGGCTTTTTATACGACACTTTATGCCATCTATCATGTCAGTGCTTAATTAAGCTTCAGAGGCAAATTTTGATTGAGACAAATACCGGTTGTCAGCTAGAGTTATCCCTTTCTTAAAACGTTTTACTGAACTGGTTTTTCCAGTAAGAACCTATTTAAATTTTGAGGCTGAACAGGCTCTCATGTGTTGGTGATATTAATGCCAATTTTACGTCTGCAGGTTTATAATCAAACACGACATCACGGCCAGAACTGAGGAGGCAAGACAAAGCAGTTGCCTCAACTTAATTTTTTTTTGTTTTGCCTATTGACTTGCTTTTGGAAAAATACCTAAATTTTACTTTTTGCTCTTGGTAAGAACAAGGTGACTATACTACTCTGACAAGCCGATTTCGGTTGCTTCGTTTTGTTTCTGCTTTACTTACGGCACTGCAACAATATGCCCATAAGCCAATATTTCTCAGTATGATGTGCTACCATGGTTATAGTTTGCATACCATGTACTCTGAGTGGCAACAATAATAAATTATTTATTTACTCGAGAGTTACAAAGAATGATTACATAAAAAGTGTTTGTTTGTTTATTTATTTGTTTTTTCCTGGCTCTAAAAAAATTCACGAGAAACACTTTTTATTTCGCCACAAAATCAGGATTTTTACATTATCGAAGCAGTTTTGCGGTGTACTTAGTAGCAAATTTGCATCGGCAATAGTCACTGGAGAAAACGAACTTACATTATATTTATTAAACGAACCATTCATGGAAATGACACTAGACAATTTAGACATCTTAGGATTCTGCTTGTTTTTCTTGAAATTGCGTCCACGTGTTTCTTTCGATGAATAAAAGTGAGTATATCATGTAAAATTTAAAACTGGATGGATTTATACCTTACAAACATCCCAGCAACCAATGCACAATTTGTCGTTTCCTTTGGGGAAAAAAAGCCTTTTTTAGTAAAAACTCCGTGTCCGCATTTATTACTATTTTTGAACTACCAAGAACAACGCAAAAATTTGGGGACTTCTTTAACTGACAATATCTGCAAAATAGTTTGGGAAAGGCTTTTGAGTTGAGCTGAGAAACTCTTTTTAACACCGATGCAAGGACCATTCTTTATGAATTCAGACGTATGTCTGCATGTCATGAAACCAATCCTAAACTATGCACATCTTACAACATTTACTGTGGTACACGAAGTTTTCAAAGTAGCTAATTTCTCTCTTTCTGTTTTTAAATGATCAAAACCGAGATATTTTTTTTGGCCTATCTAGTGGACACGTTTCGATCTAACATCTAATGTTGAAAAGTTGACCATAAAAGGAGAATAGAAATTATTTTAAAAGAGTTGTGTTTTTGCCTTAAGTTTTCACTAAAATCGATCCATTTATAATTGTGCTATTGCAGCCGTCCATTCTCCATCAATTTCCTGCAGGGAACTAAAAGCATTATCGCTTGGTCATTAAAAGACAATATTTTTTCGTGAAATGAGTAACTCAATCTTTGGTTTGCTGTTGGTTAGTGAATAAAACCTTAAACTTAAAAGTACGAATCTACCAACAAAATCTGTCTAATATTTTATAGCTTGTCTAAAGCAAATTGGGAGACGATAACATTGAAATATCTTGACTCTATATATAAACCTTAAAGACAATCAGGTTTAATTATGGACTAGAGGTAAAATTGTCTGCTATCAGACACAAATGAAATGTTTTGATAGAGAGTAGCTGTGTTGATTTAAGAGACTACTCCATATTCCGGTTCCTTTGACAAAAACTTTTAGTCAGTAAACTTTATTACTGATCAACGTTAATAAAAAAAAGCTTGCGCAGAGCATGTGGATATATTTTGCTGCTGTTCATCCACATCGTAAAATTTTAATCTGTTACATGGCTATGGCAATCAGAAAGTGGCAGTCTAAAATTTTATGCATATTAAAAAAAATAATTGCTTTCGCGTTGACAACTTTTATTAAATTATTTCTTCTAACAATCCTAAAACGAAAATAATTTAAGATCTAATTTCTGAGAAAAAAAATTATAGTTTTTCATTTCCTGTTAGATTTTATATTAGCGAAAGCTCCAACGGAGAAAAGAGCAATAAATTCATATCGTACAAAAAAATCTTTTGAAAGTGAGTTTTAGTCAATATCACATAAGTCAAAATAGGAATTTCAATTGAAAAAGGTTGACTTCTTAAACTGGCATAATCTCCTAACGTTTAAAATGATTTTCACGTCAATTTATCGTGTTTTCTCCGCATGAAAGTTTACATAATTACTAATTTACCAACGGCAAACCAAAAAAGCTTAAATTTTAAACGCAACAGACGGTGCAGTTTTCATTTAAAACACGATTTTTACTGGTTTGGTTTGAAACGTATGTTGTTCTATGCCATATATGGAAGTCGTTAGCGGCAGGTGCATTAGTCTTCTCTCTCTAATTAATGTTGAAATATATTACGAGATGTTCGTGTTTACATCGTACCAACGCATATAGGCCTTGTTGTGGTAGCACACACATTTTAATTTCTATATCCCCATTTTGAACTGACACGTTATCTACAATCGAAATACATAACGATCCCACTAGTAATTTCTGCTGAGATAAATCTACGATAATTTCAAATTAGGCATTTTTCACAAAAAACGTTACGCTGGTAACGACAATTTTTGAATTCAAGAAGTCGGATTTCTTATTTTTGTAGCTATTCTCGTATTTATTAAGACACTGCATTGAGGCTGCGTGTAAATAATTCACGAATTTTATGTCAAATGCTGAGACTCGTGTTAATTAATTATGACGTACGCTCTGTAGGCAGCTGTTACAGTTGCCTAGTGTTCCCGTATGTACAGGTGTTTGGAAGGCAAAATCCCCTGATGTCATTACTGTCTTGTTGGTTTGAGTTCTGAACGCTCCTTCCCCGAATTTCACGGTTGCCCTCGAGATTGGTTTAACACTGACGTTTCTTTTGTTTTATCCCACCGTCAAGCCAAGTCGATGAAATTCGCAGAGGCTATGCACCACTCAAAATTTAACGGTACGGATGCATATTTTCTATGCTTTACTTCTTCAATTTTTTTTACCTTCATGTTTTAAATATTGCTTTTAGTCGTGAAAATTTTTAATTTAAATTTTGAGCTGCAATAACTAACCAAGTTTAATTCCAAAAAAGTTTATTCAACCGAAGATGTGTGCTTCCCCAGTTCTCTTTATAAAGTTCCGTTTTCACAATATCTTCCTGGGATTTGTAAAAAAAGGTTGGCGTGATGCAAAGTTTAAAAAAATTACGAGGTGAGCTACTAGAAGCTATTTTGTAGGTATTTGTGGTGTAACATTTGATGAGGCGAAACGATACCAACCGAATCCCAGAGAAGACCCTATGTAAATAATACATAAGATGCTAACCCGGTCTGTGACAGAAGCCACCGTGTTTTTCTAATGTTGCCTAATGTTTCGTATTGAACCACACAACAGATGCTCCCCGATACAATAACTTGACCAGAAATACGCTTAATTAGCATAAGGGAGCTTTCGACCAATCACCACAGCGAGTTTTATTAATATCACGATTGTTTCGCGTCGTACACGACTTGTGATTGTATATCGCTGTTTAAAAACCGTTTTTATTTTTAAACGAATCGTTTTCCCGTTTAAATGAATGCATGTAATATTTGGTGCAAGGGAAGCAAACAAGAAGTTTGGTGTCAGATATTATTCGTTATTTCTCAGCCTCTCATTTTGGTTTCTCAATCCCTCGAACACAATAACACTTTCCTTCTTTGCTCAGATCACATGCGATAGGTTTATTTAAATGGCGAAGAGTGAATTATTAATCGCTTAAAAAGCATATGGTTTACCGTTGAAATTTTCTGTAGCACGAAGAAATAGCGAGTGAAATTTTCTATATTAAGCCGAAAACAAGACTCTCCAAGTGCGTGGAGACCACAGTGTTTTTGTCAATGATTAATGTTCTTTTTCTCTAAAAGCTTCTCGTCAGATACGTTAAACTCCCTGAGCAGTGTGACATATGGTTTTGACGGATATAATTTAAAATGTTTCCTAGTTTCCAAGGAGTTTGTCGATTACGGGTGTTAGTTTCCAAATTTAGAAATACCCTAATGAAATGCACCTGCCGACGCGAGCCTATTTCCCGGATGTACAGCTGTTCGCAACTTGTCGGTTTGATCAACGCACAGCACCTGAGATCTATTATCAACGACAGAAAACAAGACCCGTTTGTCGTGAGACAAACCATGAATATAAAGTTTAACATTAAAATCAACCAAATAATAGGTTCCCTTTTTGTTTCCAGTTGCGAAGTTTGTCAAAAGCGCCTTCCAGTTCTTGTTTTGTTTGATTTCTTTTTATTAATAATAGGGTCTTTCATTTTGATGAAATCCGGTCTCAATCACGATAACATCTAAATTACCATGCCAAAAACACAAAACAGTTCATATTTAATTTTGAGGATTTTTTCTTCAACTTTCTTTAATGTTTTTGACAGAATATTTAATTTAACCTTGTCTTATTCAACTCTTTTATGTTTCTAATTTTCATGAATTGAGTTTATTAAAACTTGCACACGTGCTATGAAGCTCTGAACTTTAAAACAAAATTAGAAAAAAAAAGTAATTTTAGGATGGCGCGTGTACTTGCGCGATCTGACTGTACCACGTGACGGCCAGTCGTGACGTCATGCTCATTAAAATGGCCGCTGGTGGTAACAAATTGCTATGAGTTGTTCTCTAAAGAAAATTGCAGTAAGGGTTTGTAATGCCGGCGGTTACTCAAGGTAAATATTCTTTATACTGTTTTTTGCTTCACATTTTCGTTGTAGTTTTTTTGTTCAGCAGTGACTGGCTTGTGTTTTAACAAAAGAGAGTTTCTAATCTTGACGAGCGCTGTAAAATTAGCGATATTTGGAAAGATAACTCGCACGCGTTTGTCTTGACTTGAGGGAGTATGATACATCGGTGTTGAAGTTTGGTTCTTCTTTGGGAAGTTAGTGATACCAACCAGGAATCCTCTAGTTCAACAAAGAAACAGCCTTAATTGTGAAAGCGGTTTTGGTGCAGGCATAAACTTCACCGATTCCTTCACCCGCCACCTTTTACTTATTAATGTTGTTCGAACGATTTTCATGTTTGCCATTTGTGTTGTATTTCTGGAAGACGATCTTTCATCTGTGTAGCGCACTAAGCATGTATGCCGGCTTCGACAGATGACTGTCACTGAAACATTTGTAAACTACGAAGCTCCCTCTGAACGATGATGACAAAAGGTTAGTTTATAGTAGTCGCAAATTGTCTGATTTTTATTTCTGGTGTTTCACAATACTGGTTGAGTTGGTTCAACGAGGCAATATCTACTACAGCACAGACATCTTTTGAAGTCTGGGAAATTGAGTGGCGTGGTGTTGAATTTTCGTGCTCGTGCAACTTTGTTTCTATTATGAATTTCGATTAGGGCATCCGAAGAACAAGTTTTCACAGATATGTAGTAATATTATTATTGGCGCATGTTCTTGTAAAAACCGTTCGATATAGTGGTCTTTGTTAGATCTACGTGATAACATTTATGACTTCTATAATCGTAAGTCTCTTGCCCCATTGACAAACGTTCCCCAGAGAATAAGAGATCGAAGCCCATTTTTGCTTTTTGGCCTTTCTCTATTTGAGTTATCACGAATATCTTGCCCTAATTTATTGGGATTAATTCAGAAGAAGAAGCTTTTAAAAATCACTTTGAAAACTCTTGCACAAAGCACTCCATTGAAATACACCAGATGGCAAAGAACTGATTGTATGCGAGCAATAAACTTTGGATTGCTTTGAGCAAGTGAAGTCGTGGCTAAATGAAAACAAATGATGGGTATTGATTTCAACCTTTTCTGGCTATTCCACAGCTATTCCTGCTTCGAATAGAAACTACTGAAATATATGTATTTAATACCGTAAGCATTGCAAGTCTGTTACGCTGTTGTTTATGGCACTTTTCGCATTTTAAGATGCAAATGATTCGATCCAAAGTATAACTCGTGCAAATAGTGTATTTAGTTGGCTTCACGCAGCTGTTTCATGATTTGAAGTGTGATAAAGGTTTTGGATATGAAATTCAGATTTTACTATTTATGTTCTCAACAGCAATACAAAGTTGTTGTCTTTTCAGGAACAAAATTTCAGTTTTTAGTCTTTGTTGACTGGTGAGTTGCTTTTAATTTTTTTAGGCGTTTAAATTATTTAAAATATTTTAGCCTTAAAACAAAGAGGTGTCACTGTCAAGTCTGGAGAGTTGCCATACTAAATTATGAATGGTTTACTTTAGTAATATGTTCCACTGTCTGTTTGGATGAATCAGTTGGATTGCTATATTTTCGACTTTAATTTGTACCTTTAAAGAATTAATTACAATAAATTATACTTGTAAATTCTTACAAGCTTTAAATATACCTTGCAATGAAAAGACTATTTTTGCAAGGACTAATAATTGACCTATTCACCTGACCAGTCAATCTACTCGTCTTGTGGAGTACAAGTCTTTAATTTAAAGATATTTTTTTATTTTGTTTCTTGAGAAATCAGATTACTTAATAGGTAAAATTGGAATAAAGTTTGGGATGAACAAAGACATCCCACACAGCATTGATGAAACATGGTTGTGATTTTGAAGAAAAAGTCTCAAAAGGTTTTGACCTTGTTAACTATAAATTAAATTAAAATAACCATCCACAGATGTTGTGGGAACAACTTGTGATTCAAGATATCATTGTTGCATCAAATGTTGCATTTAGAGACAAATTTTGTTCATCCCCATGAAACTTTCATTGGCCTTTCACCAGTAGTGAGTACTAAATAATGTTCAGGCCAGATATGTTTGTGAATCATGCATACAAAGATCTTCTACCCTCTCTTGTGATAGGGAAAAAACCACAGATTTCAATTTGGGATTTTTAAGAATATACTAAGAAAATGAAATCTGTATTTGCAGGGTTTGACATTAAGCATTTAAGGTGAAAATCAAAACTTATAGGACCAGCATAAAAACCTTTACTAGGACAAAAGTCTATTAAACATGAAGGCAGCTGCACAGTTTCCTCCTTGTCAGTTTCACTGATTTTATAAGTTGATGTTGTCTTGGTTATGATCACCCAAATGTCAACTAAGTTTTTCTATCTCATTCATCAAAAAATTGACCAGGTATTTTCTCACTGACAGAAATCACAAAGTGATTTTTTTTAAGAGTTGCTGGCCCCATTGGGTGATCACTTAAATTCAAAAGTTACCTGCCCATACTGGCCCGAAGGGATAAATGGTGCATTGGGGTCACTGGGCCAGTGTTATTATAGAGCCCTGATTTTCCATCACGGGTAGTATGTGAATCTCTGGAACATTGTTAGCAAATAAATGTGATATGTATGTGCCTCAGTGGTAGGTTGTGTTTCAATTTTTCTGAGTAGGCTTGTTGAGGGCAAATGAACCTCCTTTTTTATCCCAGGTAATGGTTGTCATTTGCAGAAGTTAGAACCTAACAGTTGGTATGTCAGAAAAAATTATTGAATCCCTTAACCTGTTTCTCAGCAACAGCAGGCCTGTGGTAACAGCATTTGCTGGTATGCATCTCTACAAGTGGAATGTTGAGTTTGAAATCTTCAGAGGGGCTTTCCCTAATCCAGCATAGAACTAATACTTCTTCTGGCCTTAAAAAATCCAAACCCTGTATAAAAACCCAAATGTAATTCCTTGCAAAGACAAATTTCTTGATTTCAAATGAAAGAAATCTAAAATGTGCCAAGTAATTTATGTGATAAACTATTCTTTTCGTACTGCTAGTGAGTGGTGCAACTCCATAATTATTTATTATGGTCAAACCTCGATTATCCAGACTTGTTGGGACTTGGGTAAATTGTCTGGATAATTGAGAGTCCGGATAATCGAAAATATGAATATACGTAACATGTAAATATTGGGACCAGAGAAAAAAGTTTGGATAATTGAATAGTCCGGATAATTGAGCTTCAACTGTATTGTAAAGTGCATAGATCTACAGTACATGTTAAACAAAATCACCCCATCTAAACATTATATATTAAACAGGTGTTCCTTTTTCATTCCAACACTTATCCCTTTTTAGGATTTTGGGTCCAGTATTGATTTAAATTCAGATCTAGCTAATT
>JANRMR010168641.1:0-12261 GCA_025434825.1 Bergia sp. 'catenularis' | reverse complement strand
TCAAATTTCCCTGACTTTTCCCTGACCTTGAAAAAATATAATTTTCCCTGACTTTTCCCTGACCTGTGGCAACCCTGAGCTGAGTCGACTGGAGCAAGTCGAGTAAAGTGCCTTGCTCAAGGACACAATACAATGGTCAGGCCGGGGTTCAAACTCACGACCTTCAGGTTACGAGTCAGACACACTAACCACTCGACCACTGCGTCACCGACCTTTCCTGTAAATACTAGTATCATTTTTCAATGTTAAAAATTTTATATTCTTGTTTTTTAACATTCCAGTGGACACCTCACATAGGACTCAGTCCCATTCGTGTCCAACCCTTTTGTCTATTTGGTAATTATTATTGTATATTTGTAAGTCCAAATAAAGTTGTTAAAAAAAGCCCACTCTCCCTTTCCCCTGGATATAAGCCCATGCTGAACATACATTTAGGGTAAGCCCATTAAAAAGTGCTTTGAAAGCTACAGTCCAAAGGGCTGATATTTAAAATTTTGGAAGTTTATGGTGTTACCTGATAACTGTTTAAATCAATTTTAAAAAAATTACTTGCTCTATGTGCAATTTTCATTCAGTTATCTATTAGGGTTTTCCTTACTGTCTGATGTAAATGGAAAGTTTTAAAAAGCTGCTGGATATTTTATGGCTGAATTGCTATTTATTTAAAGCAGCATTTGAAGAAATATATTTTTCAGAGGAGTCATATAAAATGGATTGCCCTAAAAAGTCCAAGAAATATTTTGTGCCACACTGATCACCACCAAAATGATTGAGGATTACAAGTAACCCTTCATGCACCTGGTCAAAAAGAAACTCGATCAGTTTATTTGTGTAAACAAAGGTCTCATGAACTCTCATTTTTCAGAAAAGATCTGTTTTCATCAGAAATGCTGATATCAATGAAGATCCCAAATTAACAGACCACAAAACCAAGATCAAAGGGTCACCTTCTCTTTTGCGAGACTTGATACCCAATATGACAATACCATAGTTAATCACCTAATAGCCAAGCAACTCATTTTGCAGAAGGTTGAACTTTTCCTTAATTTTTTGCCTGGACTTGAGGGTTGGCTTATAGCACCACAGTTTTGCCAAAAATTTATTTTTGCATAAATGTTTGTCCTAAAACTTACAGTGTAGTACTATCAAAATGATATAAATGGTCAGCTTAGAACTTTCAATATCTTCTTGAATAGCAAATCATTTTCACGACTCAAAACAATGTAATTTCTCTGACTAAGGCACATTCGATTCTTTTGCTTAGTGTCAAATTATCATGCAGAAAAAAAGTTTAGGGTCTCAGTTTATAGCCAATCTACTTTTCTGATCTTTTTTGTCAATTACCAAGTCTAATTTGTGTCTTCTAAAAAGAAGCTTATAGCCGAGATCAGCTTGTAGTTGAATAATATGGTAGCTTTATTAGATGTACTCTGGCTATCTAAGAACTGTTTCACCATCTACTTTAAAAGTTATGGACAATCCTGATCAATATAAGATAAAAATGATACATGTTAGAATACAATCCTGAATGGTATCATATCTACTGTAGAAACAATATTTTTTCAATTACCATACAGTAGAATCTCGCTATTTCAAACTCTCAGGGGAAAAGAAAAATACTTCGAAATAATGGAAGTTCGAAATAGCCGATAGTAAATGGCTGAAAAATTAAGGCCAAAGGAATTTGGTCTGACTTCGAAATAGCGGGGAATTTGAATTAACCGAGTTTGAAATAACGGGGTTCAACTGTAGTTCTTTTTTACCTTCCATTCATTCAGAAATTGTTGGGCTTGGGACAAAGGAACATCTTTGTGCCTTCTAAACTCATCTCTTGCATACTGGTCACCAAGTGCCTTAGGACCAAATGGCAGCAATCGATGTAGTTTTAAGATGCGTCTGTACAAAGCACTTGCAGTGGGCATATGTGGCCTTTCAATGAAAGGACACTGCTGGACAAGAAAAAGGTTTGACCCAGTGAGTGTCATCTCTGGTTCTTGCTAGCCAAATAGTTTAGGATACTACTAATGTCAAACCCAAAATAACCTAAATGTGAATAATCATTTATGGAATGTGTTTGTTGGCCAGTCAAAACCTTGCTTTTGCTCCAGTAAGATTGTGCAGATTGTGAGCTTTTGTCTGAAGAGCATTTTATAAAAATTTTACATTACTCAGGAGTGGATTACACAATTTTGGAAAGGGAGAACCATGACCCAATATTCTGGAAAGAGTACGTGGGCTGGAAAGGAGTATCTGTCTTCCAATAGATGTGTTTTTCAGTGTTTTTCTTATAAAATGTTTGCAAAGCCCCCTTGACCCCTACCCTAAGTCTGTCCCTATTATTGTTCATGCTTTTCCTGGTTTGACAGTATATGTAAGCACCTGGATTGTACATTCCAAACAATTTGAAAGCAGAATTTCGAGTTCTTTTTATGAAACACATGAAAACTTTCTTAGTTTCACAATATAAAATATAAAAAATGCCAAACGTCATGAACATATGATTCCAAAACTAAATTCTTTGCATCTCTTTCCTAAAAAGAATATTATATAGAGAAAAAGCCTTCAAATAGTTCAATAGATGTATGTTTTCATTTAGTAATTATTTATGGACTCTCTATTATAGTATCCCATTTTTACCCAGTTAGAGTTGATTGGGTTTTGTCTGTCTTTCTCAAACTGGGCTGGCCTAGAAAAAAGTACATCACCAACAAAAATGGTGCACATACAAAATGAGTTGTAAAAAAATCCCAAACTAAGAAATTATAGTATCATGACAATATATGATACATGTAAATCTACCATGTTGAATTTCTGCCAGTGACCTTCAACATCTTGCTTAATTCCTCTAGCTCACTGGCTAGTCAGGTTAAATAATTAAGAAAACTTATGGCAGTTAAAAATGTTTTGGCTATAAATTATAATGAAATTTACTTTGGTTTGCAGTAAACCAGATGGGTTACATTTGCAATTTAGTCTTTTTATAATTACAAATTAAATGGCATCACCTTTGTAATATCAGTCACTGTGTTTGTGTAATAAATTGTTGCACCAACAATGCTGTCATTTGCATTTTGTGTACATGTAGGTCCTGAATTGGTTTTTGTTAGAGAGAGTAGTTTAATTTCATAAAATTTGGCACAATTTGATCTACAACATTTATTAATTATTGAACTTGGACAAAAAAACTCTGAAAGTAAAATGACCAAAACTGAATTGTTGTGAATTAAAAAATAACATTTATAAAACAAGGTACCTGTTTGTTTTACATGTAAGCTTACATAAAAGCTCATTTTCCAAAGCTGCCTTAAAATTATCTACAGTATGATCATCAGGTGCCTTAAGCTTTACTCTACATACCAATCTATTGAACTCAATGTCCGTTTATTAATTTTGATTATTAAACCGACAGCAATCAAAAAATTATCCCTAAAAGTCAAGTTATCGACTGTTCATCGATTATCAATAAAATTATCACTATCAGTCAATAAATCAAGGCTCCAAAGCACTTTTTTCTAAGATCATCGACTTCACTGACTGCAAAGGTTAAGGAATGTTTTAGGACAGTCCGATTAAACGATTGCTGAAAACAATTCGAAAATACCTGTATGTTTTTCCAACTGCTGGAAAAGAAACTTAGAAAGCAATTAATAAAAACTTTATTATGTGGTATACCTAATCCATATCGCTGCAGTGGCATTTCGCCTCAGCATAAAACCAACAGTTTTAAATTCTAACTTATCTGTATAATTTTTAAAAAATTTGAAAAATGGTGGTTTTTTTGGAATGAATTGTGATTTCCCTGCGGTAAAAAGCTACAAAATGCAACGAAACAGCAACCAGGTTACATAAATAATTGAGGACCAATTTTCTTATACCGATTTCAAAACCGCAATCAATTACATGTTAGGTGGGCTGGCGGCAAGAATTCAAGCAGTATTTTACAGGTGCTCAATAATACGCCGTGATCTTTAGTTTTACCTGAAAATCGCCTTCAAGAAACCGAAGAAAACATGTACAAATCCACGAAGAAAGCAACCAGAGGCATCAACCAAAGTCGTCAGGCGCACCCACGTTTCATGCTGAGCCCGCGATTGTTTATGTTGCGGCTCCGCTGGCCCACAGGAGGCGCCCACTGACTGATGACAGCCGCACTGCCAAAAAATGAAACGTACAAGGAAGGAATAAATCTGAATATATTTACAAAACTAATAATGCTCTCTGGCCAGGTGAATATCTTTGTGGGAAAGTCAGTTTGATCTGTTTTTCCTTACTTTACGTTCATGATGCTGTTGAGGAGGGTTTTTCTCGGGAGAAGATATACCCGTGAAATGAGCGGCGGGCTGTAAGAAATGGCGGCAAACTCATCTTCGCAGCATTCTTCGAGCGTGTCAAGTGGAGTATGGAATCGACTGAAACCAGAAGAGTTTCAACAACTGCAAGAATACACAAAATGTAAGTCATTTTGGTTATTTCATGCTCTCTAGTTAACCAAGTACTTAGGCAATGGTCCGAACTGTTTGCTTTGAGTCATATATACCGAGTGAGTCAGTTTCTTGGTACTGGCTTGATCATGAAGAACTAAACAAATGGATTTCTGGCCGCACTATGTTAAATTGGATCGCTCAAATCTATATACCAATAAAAAAAACAAGATAATGCAGAGATGAAGCTTTACCTCAGGGTAACACTTTTACTTGATGTTAGAGGAGATATTTTCGGTTATCTTAGAGAGATAATGGATTTTCCGGATTCGGTTGAAGTGGGGTGACAGGTTACTGCTTAACAGACGAACAAGCCAACATGATTTTGTCATGAAATACTCGCTCTTGGGGAATATTGTATTGCTGTTGTTGTCGGTAGTACACTTATGGAACCCCGGGTTTTCACTCAGCTGATAGCTTTACATTTATCACGAACTTCGCTGGGTAAGAAAAATTGAATCTCAGTGTAATCGAAAATCAAATGTAGCGTGAAACATTGCCACTCGCGTAGAAACAGTATTTTTGTTTGGCGTTGTGATCCGCTTTGGAAACCTTGTAAAGTAAAAAAGGTAATGGTAGCAGAGGACTACTCGAACACCGCCTATCACATCCTAATTTTTTACATGTATAAACAATGCTCTCATAATTGTACTGCGTAACAAATGAGAACAGGTTTTTTTTTCCTAAACGTCCTTTAAAAGTGGTTAGCTATTCCAATCTCGACTCCCGTCGAAACGACGATTCGAGGAGGCCACTTGCTGACGGCAGTCGCACCAAAAACTCGATCGAGTTTGTTTGTAAAATATTTAACTGCCAGTTTTTAGTCTGTTTACATTGAATTTCGAAAATACGACACAGTGGCCGTCTATCGCATCTATATACTGTCTTATATTTTTTTAAAAAAAAATCAGTTTTGAAGCGTTCAAATACTTGATAGATTTTAGGGTTGTAACAATTTAAAATAATATTTTTGTGAAAAGGAATGAACAAGACTTTTGAAATACAACAGTAATTATTATTCGAATTTCATTGAAATGCCAAAATGCCCACACCTTGTAAACCAGATAATGTTTAAAGGTTGAAGTTTTATTGGAGAAAAATTGCAAAATCTGTTGTCAATGTTAGTTTGGTTTCGGTCGAAATTTGGTGGTCGATGTGGGCAGTTTTCTCGATACTTCCAATACACTGATTGGTCTTTTTCGTCGTGCCTTGTTAAAATTTGTGGTTTTCAAGATGGCCATATATTAATACCCTTACAATAGCAGATGGCGGCCGTTTCATCATTGATCAAAAAAAATCCATTGAACAAGATAGTCGCGAGATAAATTTACAACTATTTCTGTTACACTGCTGAAACCAAGGCTGTAACTGTTGTGACCGCAAATCTGTCGGTCGGAACGATATTCTGTGCGTTTGTCTTCCAAACGAGTGCTCTGAATATGTCCAGGTTTCAACATAAAATATTTATGACATTTGGGACATAAACACAGCAAGCCAAATAAAATGAATAATATCATATTTTACTATCAGTGTGTCTTAATGAGTATAGGGTTGGGAACACGAAACGAACAAGCTCTTGCGTGCGTGTTCGAATGTTATTATTTTGCAAAGAGCGTAACTTCCAGCTTTGACAAGGGAAAACATTGTTTTGTTCTGCATGATCCACTTCGGGGGAAGATATTGGGTTTTGATAGAGAACAATAATCTTGTCGGCTTTCAGTTTTCGAGTCAACGCTATTCAGGAGTTTTAGTACGCCCACACACATGGAATAATTTGCAGAATTATTCCAGAAGTAAATATGTCATTTTCATTTACTTGAAGCACGCCGATGTAAGAACTGGCTGTTTTTAGCGATGTACTTATCAATGTACTTCTGCATGTAAACTGTTTCATTTGTACATTAACAAATTAGTGCTGTTTCTCGAAGGAACAATTTTTTCCCAAGTTTATCTACACTGACCAGTATTCTATCATTTATTCTATTTCTTTATCATAAATGTTTCGTCATCGTCATCCCGACCTGTGAGCATGATTTATTAATTTTTATGGCCCGTGCCAATCAGTAGGGCACATACATTTGTTGTATTGTTTTGACCAGTAGTTACTGTAATGGGGCCATAGGGTTGTGAATGAAAATTAACCAATGAGCTGGGTTTTTTTTTAACAAAAAGAAAAAAACTCCTCACTTTTAACTTCAGTGCAGTATTCTTTTTACTCTTAATTGTAAAGATATATCATTGCCTAAAAGGACGGCATTGGAAGCTGCAGAGAACAATGTTTGATATTGTTTTTTATTGGTTTGTTTCTAGTTCAACCTTTTAACACATTCACAAATTATGGTGTTTGCATTGAAGTGTTTGAATGGAAGGCTGCAGACTGATTGATGCGAGTGCTGAATATGTGATTTTATCAGTCATAATGAAGGCTATAATTATGGTTTTTCTATCTTGTATTTGTGACTGCATCAGTACATGACCAGTGAAATGTTGTCAGAAGGTCAGTCTGGCCTGACTTTTTAGGTTGATAGAGGTTGACTATTTTTTTAAATTTGTATTTAGGATTTTTTTGCTGGAATATCACTCTAGTGTGAATGTCATGAGTACCTGTGATAAATAAATGAAAAAATTCTAAATGCAATAAAAACAATGTGTTTTAGTACATGCAGATGTTTTATTCTGAAGATTTTAATTCCATGAAGAAATTTAGATGATTTAGTCAAGTCTGATTTGTTGTGACTTGTATAGAATGATATATAGAGCAAGCTAGGTTTTAACGATTAATGCTTTGATATTTTGTCGTCAGATGCTAAGACAAGCCGTCTCACTGATGTGTTAAAGCAGTTCCGAGATGGAGTTTACCCCAAATACGACCCAGAGAAGGTTGGTAGATATAAATGAAATATAGTTTCAGTTCTTGGTATTATATTTATTAAAAGGGATTATTACTTTTTGTTGTATCAAATTTATATATTTGAAAAAAAATATTTTGTCATTTTAGTGACTTGCTTTTATGACCTTTTATGACTGCATCAATTAAAATTGTAACAGATGATATATAGCTGTACAGTATATATTAAAGAATTCATCATCTGTCATATATTTGATAATTCCTACTATTATTGTATATATAAAAGATAACATTTTATTACTGATATTAAAGTTAAAAAGAACTTCTGAAATGTGTTATAATATCCCCTTAGTTTTAAAATATTGTGGCAAGAAGAATCAACAAGCATGTGCTACATGTATGTAGATATTTTAAAAAATTTTGCATGTCTGTTTAATTAACATTACTGAATTTGTACATAAAATGAAATTGTCATTAATGTTTTACCTTCTGCTTATGGTTTTGCAAAACCAAGCAATGCCATATGCTGTGTAGTATTGAACAATAGTACAGGGTGGAAGATTGCCCTTTATAAATAATGGTCCAGTTCAGAATAGTAGAGTAAGGGGAAATGTGAGTGGATGCATTATATGAAAATTTTCAAGTACAACTGTAATAATGAAATAAAAACTGGAAACAAGTCTTATGGTAATTCAGGTGTTGTGGTCTGTTACCTAAACATACAGCTTACATGTATAATAAGTAGATGGGCTCCAAAGTCATGCACAGACCATTTAGCAGCTGTCAGAGGTGCTTTACATGTATTTGACATTGTGAAATGTGTCTTTATAATTCAGAACCACCTAATGGCAAAGTTGACAATTAGCTATACAGTTAAATAATAACAATAACAATAACAATTGTATTTGCAGGGGTTTCAAAACAAGGCATCGCACATCACAAGCAATGCTTATTAGTCTCATTTTTACTCTGTCTGTTTGAGTATCTATAGCTCTCAATAAACTTCCAACTTCCTGTTTCATTTCGTACTACATGTAGTTCATCTTTTTGAAACCTCTTATTTGAACCACAGAGTTTCCACATAAGTAGCTCATGTCTGCGCAAGTCTGTTTACTATTTGCTCACTTCAAAGGATGTTTTCTAATGGATCAAAAGATGTATTGCTCAAGAAAAATGATAATATATTATGTTTGCACATTACTCAATATGGGAAAATGAGTAGTTGTATAGTCCAAAATTAGCATCATACAGAGTGAAAAATTTTGTGGAAAAATATTGAATCTTAGATGTTCATGTACCTTGTAGCATGATTATTCAGTACTATAATTTATTATTGTATGACTAACATTAGATCTACACATATTCTGTACACTGTATGCCAGATGATAACAAATTGATGTCATGCCAGATATCTGTTTATCATTGGTAACTGAATTGTTACCGCTACAAGAATGCCAAGATTTGTATGATCCTTGAAAGTCCTTGATTTCCAAGGACTTAAAAACAATTGAACTTAGGTTTTGGTCCTTGAAAGCCCTTCAAACTTTATAATGATTCATATTTGTGCTCCTTTAGTGATCTTTTTTATTCATTGTCCACTGTAGTTAGAAAGCCAAATACTTCTTTCAAGTACATGTAGGAAAGTTTTGTCCTGATTTGTTCTTCTGGACAACTTCACTTCAGACTGATGTTTGGAGGAAAAGGCCTTGAAAATCCTTGAATTCACCACCTGAAAAAATGTATGAACCTGGAATAATGCAGACCTTGAGTCTCTAAAATGGTTATGGACACAGGCATCTAGACTAATTTACTTAGCCACAGCACTAACATTGATTTTGCTTTTGTTAATTTAACTTGTATGTCATTATCTTTTCTTCTGGCTTGTGAATGGTTCTAAAATTAAAACAGGCAGCTTTGAACAAGTGAGAAGACATGGCTCAAAACACACACTCCCTTAGTTGTTACTCATTCAAGTACAGCACATAATTATACAGCTAGTTTAAAAAGGTTGTTTCTTGCATTGCTATATTTCCAGACCAAAAGAAACTATTGATTTTCAAAAAAATATGAGGCAATAATACATGAGAAATTAAAATTATATGCAAGTTTTTTCTTTGAAATTACTTTGAAATTCTCATGATTAAAAATAATTATGTGTTTTATAATGCAGAAACGTTTATCGCAGTGTATAATTATTTCCTTTATTTTGACAACCTATAGTTCCATTTGGCCTTGTTACACATGAATACACGAGACAACCTATTTGGAAGACTGTATATACAACATGTACAGCTGAGCATATCCTGACCATTTTTGATATATTTTTCTATTATTTTATTTTAGTTACATACCTGTACAATTTTTTTTGCCATTTTGATACAATGATGAATCAATTTATAGTTTGAAAGTTATCATTTTTTCTTACTGAATTTAGATCCTTTTTTTAATTAAGCATGTCAAGTGTGTGAATCCATGAGGAACTACTCATATCAAAGATGCATTTTCTATTTTTCAATATAATTATCCCCAATTAATTTTGGGAAGATGAACACTTATCATTTAAGGGTCCTTTAGAAGTTAGAACTATGTTGATTCTCTGTAGTGTATGTGCAATATCAGTTGCGAAACAGGAAAATTAATTTAACATTATGTTGATATTTTGAGTTATAAATATGTTTTACCATAATTTGGTGTCAATAGTGTGTATAAGTTAGCCTCCCTTTTTGAAGCCAAAAAATGTAGTTTGGCTGCTGTAGTATAAAGTTTGTTTTTTTCTTGTGTTTATAAGTCAGGGTCAACTTTTGGGTAAATTTGGAGTGTTTAAGGGTCAACTTAAACATGCCAAATCGTGGTAATTTAAGCTGTATACTATGTTTGACAATTAGAATACCAGCTAGCCTTTTCTACATTTGTATGAGTCTGTTAGTGAACAAGGTAATACAAATAGCAAGTGTTCTAGTTGTTTTAGTATATAAGTTTTACCAAGTTTTTTGGTAAAAGAAATTAAAAATACTTTATTTCAACCAAGTTGCATAAAAAATAAATGCATAACAAACTTCAGATAACTGTGACTTGCATAAGCAAAAGTACACTTATGCACACATGTATATTGCTGTACATCAGCAGTTATCAAAGGGTGAGAGAACCAATCAGGCCAAGGAGTTTACAATATTATACTTATCTAATAATAATTACCAAATATGCTGCTATGATAAACAGGGTCAATCCTGGTACTGGTCAACTACCCACCACTCCCTTAGGTTAGGGTTAGAGTCAACATTGGGGTTAGGTTTAGCTTTAGGGGAGGGGTGGGTCATTTCACAGAAACTGGGATTGATCTGATAAACAAAATCTATAATCCTGTTGCCATATAATGGATTAAGGTGTACTAAAAACGCTTAACTGTGCTTGGTTGTCTATCAGACATGTGTAATTTTATCAGTAATAAAGCTAAATAAATATTTACTGCATGCTGTTATGTAATATAGATAACATAACATATTTTATTACTATTATAGCTGTAATATCATAAAGTCTTGTGTGTTATTGTTGCTTTGAAAAGTAGTAAACAGTAGCTGTGGAACTGTTTACATTGTAATGTGTCATTCTCAAATGGGCTTGTAAAATTTTATATGGGCACTTGCAGACCTGCCAATCCCTTAGGGTAAAAAATCATGAGTTTCACCAAAAAACCTTGTGATATTTAGGAGAAAATCGTGAGATTAAAAAAAAGTCCAAATCCCGTTCTTTTTCGTCTTAAAGTTCCATTTACTGACAGTGCTCCTTGTTATAAAAGGATGCTGCTTTGAAGATTCCAGTAGCAAAAAACATACATGTAGGGATAAGAGTCATGGAAGTGAACCAGTGAATTGTGCAAGTGCAGGGACAATGTGGAAGTGGCCATTTTATTAGTGCTTTTGGCAACACAAACAAAACTACTGACGACAGGCATTTTGTGTTTTCTCTTCAAATCAATGTGTGTTTTGTCACAATATAAATTCTGGAGATTTTTTTCTAAGAATCGTTGGATTTCAGGACTTTGTCATAAGATCATGAGAAAACAAAAAATCATGGGACTCACGCCAAAAGCGTGAGAGTTGGCAGGTCTGCACTTGGTACTAAATTGTGTTATTGAGTTGGTGCTCAAAGTTTAATTGAATTATGTACATAGGACTACTGTTATTACTCATTGGTCCCAGACTCCCCATGGCCAAAATGTTAATTTATTCATACATGCCCCAACCCTGATCCTAACCCTAACCCCTAGAATAACCTAGGTTAAAAAAATCAACCTAGGTTAAATCAAAATTAACCTGAAATCAAACTTGACCTGTAACATATATATATACTTAAAAAATTACTGATTGAAGTAAATTTGTACATTCAATCTTTTTTCCATATTTGCCAAAATAAAGTGCAGTGCAAAAATATTGTCTTTTACCTTAACTGTATTACAGTAACAAATTGGACAGGTATATAAATTTGTAGATAATTTTTATACAAAAGTTTCTTTTTCAGAATCTATTTGTCACCATGTGTAATTTGAGATAAATTTCAGGTGATTTGGAAAAAACATTTTTATGTGAAAATATATCATTCATATTTTTATTAATGATTAAATATTATTATAATGTGGTAATAATAATAATAATAATAATGGCCTTACCCAGATGGCATTTCCACAGAGTGGCTTTTCATTCATCTGGGGGACCAACAGCTTAACATCCCTGTCCAAGGACGGTGTGGCGAAAGAAGGTCACAACTGAGCTAACATTGCACATATGTATCTATATGTGTGTATATATATATATATAATTCAGATTTTGGAACCTTAGTTGTATGAATAAAGGAAGGGTTGTGGAGTAACTTGTGAAGTTTGTATTACATAATATTAATTTGTAAATAGATCCTCCAGGTGTGAGCATCTTGAAA
>JANRMR010168419.1:0-12266 GCA_025434825.1 Bergia sp. 'catenularis' | reverse complement strand
AGAGGGGGGCTACAGCCCTACAATTTTTTTTATGGGGGGGGGGGGGTGGGTGGGCTACAGCCCCTCCCCCTGCTCTGCTGCCTTTGTTATTATTATGATGGTAATGCATGTAATAGTGATGATGATGTGACAAAATTTATCATCCGTTGGGAGACTGAAGCAAGTTTTACCAAAGTCCTCCGTATTTTAAAAATAGTTTTTTTGTTTCTCCATGTGGGCCCATCTCTTTTCAAGGGCTATCACTCAGAAAATATTACCTGGAATATTTGTACAGTACTTCAACGATGTGGCTAAAATCGCCCCAAACGTAAGAACACTTTGAGAGGTGGGAAGACTCAAAACCACTGACAACTAGTGTTTCAAGAGGTATTATTAAAATTCGTTACTTAACCCGAGTCAGTAATAAAACGCCAAAGTTTATTTTCATACATAAAAAGTTGATCTTAAAAAACTGATTGCTAATAATTAAGCAACTCCACATCTTGCACAATGTTAATTCTATCCGTCGATAAATGAACGCCTATTTCCAACGTCCATCTTCGACACAACAATGTAGATTATAAAACCAAAAGAACAGCCCAAAAAATTTAGAACAACGAGCCTCGGCCAAAATATCTGGTTCTTATTTTAAAAAAAGCGTGTACGAGAACTGCAGAACAATATTGCGCATTTCAGATTTCCTGTTTGTACATTTTATAAAAAAACGTATTCTTTACATTTCAACATAGCTTGGCATTATAGATGTATTCCTGGCAATTTTGTACACTAAAATATAAAAAATTTTTGGGAAGCATGTCCCTGACCCCGCCAGGAGACTAAGGCTTTCTCAGCTGGCTCTGACTTGCCCTCAAGCCAGATTCTGGTAAATCTTCGTCTCAGCTTAAAAACGATGTTCTGATATTAAACTCGCCAACGATTTTCTTAGCTTCAACAATATAGGCATTTTAGGATAAGACAACACGGGCTGATGAAGGACACTCTGGAGTAGAAGCAACTTTGCTTATTTCTGGTTGCTTTGGCCCCGTCGTAGCTACTTCAACTTCCTCAAATGTTTGGATTTGCTGCCTATGATGTAGTCACGACGGATACAGAACAAATAAAAATACTTTGAAATTATCTTATATTTCTTAGCTGTGTAACTTCCGAGCTTCGAGGTTATTGTGTCTCAGTCTGACCACAGGCAACGCAAGCGTATGCAGTCAGTATTTTGGGGTCACGTTGCGCGATTTAAAAAGACTTCGTTTATGAACTCCAGGATTGAAATGGTGGGATATTGCTATGAATGATGAAATTTTATGAAATTGAGTGAAATAAAGTTGACTTTCTTCTTGTTTGTCGTGCAGTTGTGTGTTCTGTGTAGTTTAGAGTTATTTGGAGCCATTTTGAACGATTTATTGTTGGATGAGTTGCGATATTAAGAGAAAGATAAATCGCTCAAAAGGACTCTAAATGGCCTCAAACTGCACAGAACACAGAACTACACGGCAAGCAATAGATAGGTCAGCTTTATATCATCATTCATAGCAATAAAATGTCGTACCATTTTGAGAAATTGAGCGTATTACCATACAAAGTCTTATACGCGGCACAACTCAAAATATGAACTGGGAGCTTGAGCTGCCTGTGATCTCACAGAAAAATCAGTGACAGGTCGACGAATCAGGTTTAACTTAGCATACTAGTTTATAAGGCTTTCCAGCTACTCATCATGTCCAACCCTGGATAATGAGTTCTGACATCTGCAGGTTTTGGAAATTAGTGTCTTCCCAGCGGGACATTTAATTTTTGGACAGACGCATCTGCATTTAGAATCACGATGCTTGCCATAACGGCATTTCCTTTTCTTACACACACACTGACATTTATCTTGGTCCCATTCCATCCTCCGTTGACATGACTGGGCAGACGAGACGCTACAACGACATTTACAGTAGACTGAGTCCCAAACGTGATGCCTGGGGCAGGGCTTGGTACGAGGTTTACAAAGACAGCGGCAATTTTCCTCCTGCCAGATCTGAAGTAAGACCGAAATATGGCTTTTTATAAGAGAGAACGCAGGCTATAGACACACTGTAACATAAGATAGCTTAATGTTACTATAAACAAAATCTGAACGCAGCGCTATCACTACAAAATCTTTTTTGGGGCAGGTTTAATGTAACATTTTGTTGCTACACACAATGATAAACAACAACAACAACAACAATAACAATAACAATGACAACAACAGCAAAAGCAACAACAATGACAACAACAAGACCAAAAATAACAAAACGGCAATACATGACAGTAAGTGATAACTTTAACATAGATATGACTGGATGAATATGGTTTGTAACTGAACTCTGTGTCATGCAATTTATAATGGTAATTGAACTGAGTGGAGTGCAATTTGGTCTGAAATCATACGCGTGATTTCAACGCGCGAGTTCCATGTGCAGACAAATGTACTAAAGTATAATTTCAGGACAAAATTGCACGACACGAAGTTCAATTCCAAATTAATTACTTCCATTTTGAAATGAAACTGTAAGTTAATTAAATCTGTGTCACCCATTTTTCTGTAATTTGCAGCAAGGACATGTAAAGTTTTTTTCATTGTTGTGATTGGTTTATACTGAATTTTTCTGCTTAGTGATTGGTTGTTCAAAACAGTGTGATTATGAAAATTTACTGCTGTTGGGAACCAATGAGATTGCAGGAACCGTCAGTGATTTCAACATGTAGATATTATGGTCTAAAATTATAAATGTGATTACAAACTGCACTTCCCTCAGTTCAGTTACTATCATTAACTTATGATTGACCAGACGACTACATTTTTCTTACCCGTGTTTCTGGATTACAGTCGGACGAAACTGAAAGTTAATTAAATCTGTGTCACCCATTTTTCTGTAATTTGCAGCAAGGACATGTAAAGTTTTTTTCATTGTTGTGATTGGTTTATACTGAATTTTTCTGCTTAGTGATTGGTTGTTCAAAACAGTGTGATTATGAAAATTTACTGCTGTTGGGAACCAATGAGATTGCAGGAACCGTCAGTGATTTCAACATGTAGATATTATGGTCTAAAATTATAAATGTGATTACAAACTGCACTTCCCTCAGTTCAGTTACTATCATTAACTTATGATTGACCAGACGACTACATTTTTCTTACCCGTGTTTCTGGATTACAGTCGGACGGTCGGGCAACACACTGACACTGGCACCTCGTGTGATTGGCCAGTGCTATCACCATAGCCTTTTTGTCATGGAGTCTAGCGCCCCACGTGACCTCGTAAGCTCTTAGCTTGATCGTCACCCTCTCTGCGTTGAAAATAAAGAAACGCTCTTCAAGAGGTGGTTATTCAATACATTTCACTATTATATTAAAGTGCAACTCGAGAGACGTGCATTTTGTTACGTCATGACAGTTTCGTAGGCTCGGAGACATCTAGCCCGACATCTAGAAAGATATATTTTATTCATTCATATTATGGACCCAGAACGTCTGAATCCCTTTATGTTTTATTGCTGCGCTACAACAAAATGATAACTCTTTCACAGCACATTTTCGCAGAGAAATTTGTGAACAAATTTAGAGATTATTTGACCTTTCGGACTGGCCCAACTCACCCTCAGATACCAAGGGATAATCGGTCTTGGAGACCGAGCGAAGCAAGGCTAAGAGAAGCGAGGACTCCTTTACTTTTCTTTTGCTTCAGATTTTCGCTCGCTAGACGGACCTCCCCTCTTCTCAAATGGAAAGCGACAACTATCAGAACCTACTTAGAGCAGTTCAGTTCTCAAATGCAAAGCAACAACTATCGAAACCTAGTTGTGGATTAGTGCTGCTCAGTTCTCAAATGGAACACGACAACTATCAAAACTCACTTATGGATTAGAGTGTCCAGTTCTTAAATAGAACGCAACAACTATCGGAACCTACTTATGGAATGGAGGTGTTCAGTTCTAAAATGGAATGCGACAACTATCGGAACCTACTTATGGAATAGAGGTGTTCAGTTCTTAAATGGAACGCGACAACTATCGCAACCTACTTATGGAATAGAGGTGTTCAGTTCTTAAATGGAACTTATGGATTACAGCTAAATGTTAAAAATACTGTATGTCTTACAATATAATAGTTATAGTGATACA
Source organism: Bergia sp. 'catenularis' (assembly GCA_025434825.1). Taxonomy (NCBI): domain Eukaryota; kingdom Metazoa; phylum Cnidaria; class Anthozoa; order Zoantharia; family Parazoanthidae; genus Bergia; species Bergia sp. 'catenularis'. The sequence continues at coordinate 8,123 of JANRMR010168419.1, read as the reverse complement.
CCTTCACGAGTCTAATTTACTATCAATAATGATACATACTTTTCGTTTATGAAGGGGGCCCTTTTACAAATCGGGGCTCCTAAACTGAGGGATTATTAGAGTAGGGGACTACTTATTAAAAAGATCTGTTAAGGTATCTGTCAAGATTACCTTGAACTACGCAGTGTGATATACTTTGTATTACGTTACACGAACCAGCACAGCGGTGAAGCTTGACAAAGAAGGGATAGGTGAAGCCGTGGTCGTGTTCGGGCTGAGGGACTGGGACTACCACAGGGCGTGGCTTACACTCTTCGTTTTCCAGTTCCACGCTGGAGTCATCCGACCGAGTCACATCTTTAAGGTCCTGGATTTTCATCAATTTTTTAAAAGACTCAATGGAATTCACTTTCGCCATTATTTCCCTCAGCTCTTCTGGAATTAGCTGTCAATATAAAAAGACTGATGAGAGAACAATGCTGTGGAACAAAACTAAATAACCCCTCCTGGGTACTCAATGAAATTTCATACGATCAAACCTTCCATATACCAATTTGGCCGAAACTGTACTCCTTTAAACGCCTAAAACTGATAGAAAACAGTTCCCCTTTTTTGAATACACCTTTAATAGTTAAGTATGCGGCACGAGTTGTAATAGATAGGAAAGGATCCAAACGAATGTTTAGTCGCTAATCGGAAACGTTTCTTAATCTCTTTCATTTGATTACCCCTTTAAAACACGCACATTAAACAATTTTCATTACCCTTGTATTTGCTTTAAGTCTAAAACCCTTTTTTTTCTAATACTTCCAGCATAGAAAAGGCTTCCTTTCATGCGTGGCGTCTCCTGTACAAGGGCAACTAGAGACTAACAATTTTCACGATTCGATTTATGTCCTTCACAATCGATCAAGAAAGTATCTTTTACGTCAGTTCTAAAAGCTGATTTCCTTAAAAGCCAACTCATAAGGGCTAACATCAGTGGAAATAAATTTGCAAATTTTAGGTCCTAAGTTTCTAAAACACGTTTCCAATTGCTTTAGAGCAACCCCCCTCACCCATCTTTTTTAAGAAGTATAAAAATTAATTAAATAACCAAGATTTCAGGATATAGCTGCACAATATCCTCCTCGCAGACTATTATTCTCCTTCGCTGTGAGAGGCCTCTTCCTCTGAGAAGGAGGAGACCTCTCGCAGCGAAGGAGAAAATAGTCTGCGGGGAGGCTACTGCACAATGCTTTGATCCTAAAAACATTTTTGTTAGAAAAGCAACCCAAATTTAATGAACCTTTTCCATCGTGGTTCTTTAAATTTAGTCCTTTCATTTCGCCATAAAGCCAACACAGGCCTCGTTGGATTTCTTGTCAACACAAGTTACTGTTTTAAATTCAATAATGCTAAGAACCTTTTCAAAAACTAACTTTTGAGGACATACCTGGTCGGGACTATTGTGCGAAAAGCCAGAATTTAGGGCATCCATGGGCACATAAAAATAGGCTGGGGGAAGGGGGGGTACTTGGCCGTCCTTGCCCTGTATATATAACCCACTACGGGAAGTTTATCCCCGAGACTACTGGACCAGAGCCAAAGTATTATTTTATTCGCCCCTCCCCCTCCCCCTTGCTCCTGGTTTGAACTCTTTTCGGTTGTTTACACGTTTAAAATCACAAAACAACGCAAAGTCAATATCTGAAGCAAGATGAATGGTGCCCGTGTAAGACAGGCAGCCCAAGTTTTTCAGTTTGTTTTTGAGAAGGGATTTGTAAGACTTACAATGGGAGATACAGATTTATAGGACTCTGTATGGGAGCACATCGACATTTGGGTAACAGCATAATAAACTGGTTGAATTAACGCAAATAGAGATCACTTACCACAGTTTATCGCTTCAGTGTGTCTGTACTTAGTCAGTTTCAGGTGGCTATAGGAAGCGATTTGGGGAACTGTGGGTTTTGGAGTTTCGGAGCGTCATTTTTTAGAATATTTGTATTGCTACTTTTCTTTAAATAGCTGAACGACAACCGAGGCGAAAATTTTTTAAAAGGTTTGAACTTTATGGATCTCAGTTGCGCACACTGACAGTAATCCTATCGATCATGTTTTTTTCAACATGACTTTAAACATAAACTTGACCTTCAATAAACGGTAGCTCCAGTGCACGCGTGGTAAGCAAGTAAAATAACGTGAGGCATGCAAATATGGACACTTGCTACCATATTTCATAATCTGTACTTACCATGGATTGAGAGGTTGGCAGCAAAATATTTGATATCGCCCACATTAACAGGATCAAAATATTTTTGAATCCTTTCATAATGTTATAACGTTGTTCTGCACCCGGTGAAAGGACGTGAAGCTGTGAAACTCTGCCCAATCGCAGGCCTATCCCTATATAAGGATTTTCCACTCTGTAATACAATTAATCATCAGTTACGTATCAGCTTATCATGAATATCCTTCCTTTAGAAACTAAGTGGTGTTATCCGGTTCGATAGCAACCAATTTTTCCCCCCCAAAATAGGAGTAATATAAAATATGGCAATATTGCTTGTTCGGATCCACTGAAATGCGAAGCAAAAACAATTTGATACGGGTCTTTGCGAAAGGTCAAAACACACTTAGGCTGAGCCAATTAGAAAATATCAGCATTTTATTTGTTTTGTGTAAAGTTTGGAGGGTGGAATAGTACATCCGTTTTATGATCACACGACCGGATGCTTTGAAAATCAAACAGAGTGACTGAAAATAGAAGTGACGCGTTTTGCCCCACCCAATGAACAGTTCCAAGCTATCGCGCGCAAAACAAAAGAGCCCATTCAAACACTCTGTATGCCGACATTTTGATACAATTTGCATTTTGCTTAGCCAGCTAAAGACCTATTTATAGATTAGACTTTATGACATCTTGTAAACAACCCTTATAACTACTTGACACACGCAAGTAAAAAAAAGGGGAAAAAATGCTTGAAAAACTCGAGAAAGGTATTTGTTTTAAAAAATGCAGTGGAATGAGACCTTGAATATGCAAGTTGCTGTCATTTTGCTTTTTTATTTAAGTAAGTCACTCAACCACTAGAATTTACAAGTAAGAGGAGGCAAAGCCGGTGGTTTAAATGGCTTGGGGATCAGTGGATATATTCGGAAAAGGGAAGTGAGATAGAAATGGCTATGTATACATGTAACATTCGCAAAACTAAAACGACTAAAACTAAAACTAACAGGAAATCAGATGTGTGTGCGATGTTATCTCAGTTGATAAGATCTCAGACTGCTAACTTGAAGGTCCCGGGTTCGATTCCCGGCTTGGCCAAGGGGTTGAATATTTGGGTGAACTTCTTTCGCCACACCGTCCTTGGACAGGGACGTTAAGCCGTTGGTCCCCCAGATGGATGAAGAGCCACTCCGTGGAAATCCCGTCTGGGTAACGCCATTATCATTATTGTTATTATCATTATTATTATTAAATGCAGGTATATACTAGATATGCTAGATAGATCAGATAGATTTTAAGCTATAATATATTGAGTTTTTCCCTCTCTTTGTTTGCCCTTTTGTTTCTTTAAAATACTATTTTATTTCATTTACAAGTTCTCAAGGGCGGAATAAGAGATTTTATTTACTTTTATGAGTATCAGGATGTATGACAGATGGGGCTTGAAAACGGATTGAAAATTGACATTTATAGGATTGCCTATGGATGTCATTTCTTGTGCGACTAAACTCTAAAGTACTGATGACAATCAGAATAAAATTTTAAAACGGAAAATAGAGATGCGGGTAATGGTTTGTTGATGTACGCGTGACGTATACTGAGACAAATAACTCTGCACTGATTCCCAAAACTTGACCAGGCATATAACCAGAAAAAGTAACTTTAAAAGGCTATTCTCAACCACAAATGATGTGGTCAACGTCTCAGCTTAAAAAGAAGCAGAACAAAAATAGAAATATACATATACAGTATAAATAAACATTAAGTCAACAAGCCGGAAACGGAGCAGATCTGCTCAGGATCAAGATATGCTCTGTTGTGTTTTTAAAAACTCTGTAGTAGCGTTAACACATTCTCATGTTATTCCGCGGTAATAACCAATAGGCGGTCACAAATTTCGATCTTGTTTCCGAGTGCGAATGGAACGATCTCAAGATGAACTCTTTTTGGTATTGAGTAATCACTATCCCTTAGAAGGAGGGGATTCCCTTGGGTTCTAAACGATGTTGACTACAAAACAGGAAAATGCGTAAATAGACACTATGAAGTGATTGCCGACGCAATGTCATTCTGTGCAACAAACTGGTTCAAAGGCTCTTCCCCGACTCTGGTTGTGTCTGGTCACGTGGTACACATAATCTGAGTACTAAAAATAAAATCAACACGCAGGTGCGTCTTTCCACTTGGCGCAGTAAGAACACAAATCAGTCTTAAGTCCATCTATCACGTGTATTACATTTAGTTAGCTCAACCTGACCAGTCACAGTCTTCTTCTGGACAGAGGGAAGATACAACTCGATCAGTCTCAGCGCTGGATTCAAGACTCTACGACTGAAACAGAGTTAAAGGACCAGTTTCCTCACAATCTTTAATGCGTCCAACATTTTTCTGCTCAATATTGTTCCGTCTGATTCGAAAGCCTTTCTAAAAGTTTCAAAACGTTTTGCTGGTCTACAAATCCCTAGATGGTCTAATTCCCGGATGCCTGAGCAACTGAGCTCCAAATTTGTAAATCGCAATAATACAGTAACTTATTCTTTGTGTTTTACCGTCTTGCAATTGTGTTAAAATAATGATTGCAAAACACCGCCTCGTCCTAGGACTTCTCTCTGACGGAGTTCGTTTGCGTGACAAAACAATGGGAAGACTAAGGCGAGTTTATTGTGTGGGGTAACTGTTGATCTGGATGTGTTTGTTTGTTAGTTTTTAATTCATCACCCATCACGAGAAAAAAGAGATGGACGAAGAAGGAAACCCCACAAACGAGGAATGGATACAAACCTGGAGGAAAGGCGATACCTCAGAATTTCACCTCAACCGCGTCCATCCGTCGTTAGAGAAACACGTGGCCGAGTTGACGGGCGGAAAATCCAACCAGAGAATCTTCGTTCCTCTTTGCGGAAAGTCGCTGGATGTACTGTGGCTGGCAGAGAGAGGACACCGCGTAGTTGGAGCAGAGATATCAGGTGAAGCCATCAGGTCGTTTTTTGAAGAGCATAACCTAAAGTACACTCGTGAAGTCGTACCGATGGAAAGCACAGAGGCGCTGCCCTCAGGGGCTGGTGTTTACAAAGCAACGGAGAAAGAAATCACACTGTTCGAGTGTGATATATTCAAGCTGACCTCCCATCACACTGGAGGCACGTTTGATGCAATACACGACATAGGAGCCTTCGTGGCGCTGCTGGGTGAAAAGCAGAAGGAATATGTGCAAGCTGTGAGACCGCTTCTTGCCCCACACGGCAGATGGCTGATAGAAACCTACGACTGGGACCAGACAAACCCCGTTGCCGAAGCTGACTTGTTCAAAATCTTCTCCGACAGATTTAACATCCGTCTGGTTGAAAAGCGAAGGTTTACGGGTAAAGATGCTTTACCTACATATCAAGATGATTTAGACGTGATGCTTTTTTGTTTAACCTGGAAGTGATTCATGATGAACAAGTCTGTGGACCTTCAATGGATGCCAGACTGTTGCACTGACATAGGTCAAAGCAAATGCTTTAGTTTAGATAGGATTATCATTGTATTAAAGAGCTTTTAGACTGGGTTCGATTTCTTCTGTTTCATAACATGACTAACAAGTGCTGTGTTCAAATAGTTTAACTTAATGTTTTAATGTCTAAAGCAAAATGTTATTAATGAGATATACACGATAAAGCCATGAAGTTTGAACTTCGTTTGAACTTGTGAACTTTCTCATTGGACATTTTAAAACGCTTCAGTAAATTAACGCCTCAGGATAATAACGGCCAATCAAAAATTAACGCCTTTGGAACGGCTATTAATTAGTTTCACTTCAAGAAAATTAACGCGGTTTCGAAGGTAAAAGTCCCAGTCAAGAAAAATCTGAAAAACAAGACGAATAAAACCAATATACGTGTGCGAGAGTGAATACTGACGGAGTCAACAAAGTCCACCATGCAGTAAATACATGCGAATTCATCACAATCCCTTCAGCCCCAACTGTCCAAGTGTCGCATAGGCCAGGGGCCACTCGAAAAAATATTCTACAACTATTTCAAAAAGAGTTGTCTTGGTGCTTTCAGAAAAGAATTGTGGATTATCTAAACCGAAGGAAAAGTGGAACTTTCTGCGTTAGAAAGTATACATTTAGACAGCCAAATAGTTTCCGGGAGGGGGAGGACAGGGGGGTGGTACTCCCCAATTATTTGGTGAGGGTACGCGATCCTGACCCGTTTTGCGATTTTCCTGACCAAATTTGAGTTCTAACAATAAAATTGATACCTGTTTTCAGGGGCGCAAAATCTCTTTCATAAGCGTGTACGAAGTTAGCGCAGTCGGTGAGATCTCAGACTGCCAACCAGAAGGTCCCGGGTTCAAACCCCGGCCTGGTCGAGGGTTGAACTTTGAGTGACCTTCTTTCGTCACACCGTCCGTGGACAGGGACGTTAAGCCGTTGGTCTGGTCTCTCGACGTTCCATCGGGGGACTTAAAAGAACTCACACATTTCTCGAAAACAGCAGGGTAATCCCGGTGTTGTGGTCTGTCACCTACATACAGCTTATTCCATCTGGCTGTAGGCTGTGCTCCTAGGTCAGGCGTGGACCGTATAGCGGCTGCCAGAGGCGCCTGTATGTGCTTTCGGTTCGACCTCGTGAGCTGCGTCTTCGTAATTCAGCATCACCAAGCTGCAATATTGACGACTAGCCACACACACACCAAGCTTCATTTCCACATTTCCAAAAACGTTACTCAATTTCAGACTAAAACATCAAAATCTAAAAAGTGTGTACTAGTGCACGAACGCCCATTGAACGAAACGAATGTATATATATTATCAGGAGTCATTACAAACGACTGCCATACCGCTCGACCATGCTAATAAGCCACTCTATTTTCACAACTGTTGATTAATGATTTATTAAGTAAGACATGTCTATCACACACAGAACGCTCTGGACATTTGTCTTCTTTCTTCAAACTCCCTGAGAAATTTTATTATTAACGTCGCAAAAAATTTAATAAAACACATAATTAAAATTATTTTGATGTATTTTATCTTTTAGTATTTTTAAATTAGTACAGTAATTTACTAGACTTTAAATTGGTGTTAAATTTAGCATGTAGTTTGATGTATTTTAGCATTTAGCATTTAGTATTTAGAAATTAGTACAGTATTTTATTAGACTTTTAAATTGGTGTTAAATTTAGCATGTAGTTTTATCAGGTGAAGAGCCTTTTTTAGTGGATACCCTGATAATAAACCATTATTATTATTATTATTATTATTATTATTATTATTATTTACAACAAAGTTAATGGTCAATAAAATTAATGCGAGTTTTGGGGGGTGTATTATGAACTCTTCTGCTGTGAAGCATTTTTGTTAACTTGCCAGTTACTTCTATATTTCACTTCTTGTAAGCCCTACCAGTGAAGGTAACAGTTATATGAGACTGACCAACAAAACCTTTTCAACAAAAATTATGTATATATTTAAAATCTTGATACAAACTCTGTTCTTGTAGTTTAGTGTCATTTTAAGTACATTGTTACTAACTGATTAGCAATTAATCAATGTAAAATAAACTAGTTCCATGTTTCAATCTACTTCTTAACAACTATCTTTACAATCTTGTTTTATGCTCACTATAAATTACAAAATGTTAATCTCAGCTTTAACAATAAAGTATATTACATTTCCACACAGAAAACTTATGTACAAAAAAGTTAAAATATCTTTTTACGTTTTAATTTTTGATTTTGTCCAATTTCCAGGGTTTGCACTCTAACCACTCACTGCCCAAGCTTATAATTAGAGCAGAATTAAGTGCAGTTTGTATGGCCAGCTGATTTATAAGACTTTAAAACATCATGGAATTCATTTTAGTTCTCAAAATGCAAAAATATAGCCATAAATGTTGAAGCAGAGGCAGTGAAGCAGGGGAATACAGGGGCATAGCCGCCC